>JAUYWH010000014.1:225237-251129 GCA_034779795.1 Ctenopoma multispine
ATACTATATATCCATCCTATATATATATATATATATATATAGCATATATATATATAGCATATATATATATATATAGCATATATATATATCCTATATATATATATATATATATAGCATATATATATGTGAGATAGGAGGATATATATATATATATATATATATATATCTCACATCCTATCTCACATAAAATGTGATGAAATAGATCAAACTGTGAGTGTTCAGGTCTCAGTAAGAGCTGAGAGGTGTCATCACTCTGTAACCATGATCTCTTCATCACAGTTTACAATAGTACTTAAGTACTATTACTTATGACCCAGTCTGCTCGGTCACTGATGGTTCAGTGTGATTTAAAAACTACAAACTAACGGAACAAATATGGATCCGCTGCTCCTTGTTCCGAGCTCATCCACATTACGAGTATCGGGATCTGACGTGTCTGCGAACGGACGGAACATGGCGGCGGGACTGCAGGTCTCTACTGGAGCTATTACCGTCCAAACAACACGACGTAACGTCCAGCATTTCGGTTAACCTTTTCCTGACCGCTCCGAGTTAAACACGGACTCAAATACACTTTATTCTCCGGTCTTTTCGTAAATCGCGTACAACTGGTTTTACACTTTTACTCCAAATGAATCTGGATCTGATCCACGCCGGAAATAGTTTCCATATGTTGTCTCCGGCTGTAGTTGTGGACACCTCCCTTCAGGTCCACGACGTCGTTCACTAGGTGAAAACCCAGTTCTAACCCGGTTTCAATCTGATAAACCCGCAGAGCAACGTTATATGCTCCGAACCTCTGCTGCCAGCTTGTCTGACCGGTTCTCGGGATCCAGACGGGTTCAAACCTCCAGTACCGGGTACAAAAATGTATACACTATAGTATACACGACCCCCCGCCGTCCTGCAGGCTGCAGCTCCCATCCCGCGGATACCGGACAGCAAATCCTCCGGTGTCGGTGCTCGGAGCGGCCAGGACGAGTTTTAAAACCAGGTGGCGGCAGCAAGATGGCGTCCGAGTCTGCGCAGGAGCGTACGGTGACGTTAGCGTGAAGGACACCGCGTGCTGTTTTCCCTCCTCAGTCTCCAAACGTCCATGATGGGTCGATGATGAAGCTTTTACGACGGGAAATCGACGGTAACGCTCGGATTATTGTTACACCGTCGAAATATTCGATGTGTTCGAGCACGCAGAAGGTAAAACGTGTGCTGTTGTCAGAGCACATGGCTGCAGAGGGTCGGTTCACAGACCGGGTTTATGTTTAAGGGGAAGCCATGACGGGCTCAGCCTCGGGCCTACTGCTGCTGCTAGCTCTCCTCTCTGTCAGAAAAATTCTCCACATTAGGTCACCTCGGTTAAACATGTCGACATGAAACGAGTCAGGTGTGGGTTTTCATTGTTACAGGACCAGTATTTTCATTCACTTAACTAAACAGTGGACTTTTAATGAGGAAAGGTTTACACGCTGCTGGCAAACGACAACAGGCAGATCAGCTTAAACCTTTATTATTTAGGATTAAATAAGTAATGTGATGTTTTGCATTAACTTGGAAGTTTGTTCACTCTTAAGGTTTCATCAAATATTTGGTGTTATTGTCTTGGACGCATCAAGTAAAAGCCCCCCAGTCCAGAACCCCTACTCTGAAAGAGACACAAAACAGCCACCAAAGAAGGAACTGTTGTGTTTGTCGCTTGTTTCACATTTCTTTGTCTCTTTGTGGTTGTTTTGCGTTGTCGTGTCATGATTGCAGAATGATGCTAAGCAGACTCCTACTGGACTCTCTTCTATGGTTTGTTCACACAGGGTGATAACTCAGTGACACTCAGTCTTTAAATCAGGACAGCTGGCTAAACAACATGTTGAATTGTACATATTGAACATATTACTGACAGTGGTTGACCCAGTACGGCCTACGTGTTACAGGTTACACATGTTAGCTGGAGGCAAAACAAAGGACAACTGGAGACCAATATGTTCACTTCAGATATCACCTACAGTAAATATCATTGTGGTGTGTAGCTGGAGTAATGGCTCTAACTTATCTCATACCAATAAAAAGGGAAGAAATGTGGTTAAATAAGATAAAAGGAGTGGAAAGTTTGTAATTTCAAATCAGACAAGTTGAAATATTGTCTGTTGCAGATGGATATGCATCTAAAGGTTTGTCTGCTTAAACTAAGAGGAGTTATGCTACATGATTTCTCCATTAATTTATAAATGTATTACCTGTGTCCTGAATGTGCGCTAAAGATGTACAGTTAGCTAGATAATGATGTTGCTTTAGACTTAAGATTGAAATTGACCACTGTGATTTCTCCTAATGTTAGTACTTTTGACTACAACAGACAGTATTTAACCTTATCTGATATGAAGTGTGCACAAAAAACACAAACATTTTTGGGGATTCTGGAGTTCGAGTCTGCAGGACAGCAAATGTTAAAAAAAAAATATATTCCTTAATTAATATTAAAAATAATGTCAAAATAAACTACAGTGCTCAGAGTAATAATCTGTAACACTTCTGAACATGTTAATGTGCAACAACTCTTTAGAAAAATACTACTAATGTCCTGAACCTGGATTTAAACAACCTTCAAGTTCAGTTGTTAAATTGATTAATAATTATTGATGTCTACCTGGCTTCATTTATGAGCAGGCAGAATAAGATGAGAGGTTCAGCTTTGACCTGTTGTCTTACATTTAACAACATTTAAAAACTCACTTGTTTAAAAATTGAGTCTTACACACATACACACACATTCACATAACTGTCTAGCACTAAACAATTCCTAAGCATGTTCTTTGTCTTGACAAGTTGGGCCTTATCAGGGCTCTTTGTTGTAGTAACTCAGAATTTACGGAAACCGAAATGGTAATTGCTGGTGTCCTCTCCTTGTTAAGTTATGTAAGGATAAAAGCGTCTGCCAAGTAAAGTGAAGTAAAGGCTTAATTCAACAAATGTGTTCCAGTGTTTAGTTCCTGATAGTAGACCTTACTATAGTGGTTATGGCTTTCCCACCAAACATTCCTAGTTAGGTTATGGGTTAGGGTTAGCGTAGCTTAGTTTCAGATTTCAGCCAATACAAGAAACACTTGTCAGAGATAATCACAACACACTGTTCTTTTATTTTATACACCACAGTATTTGTGTTTGCATTCGTTCATTCATTTCATGTGAAGGTTTCAGCCCAAGTCTATTTGACCACAGTTTTGGTTTGATCTGTCAGAGACAAGAACTACATCTGTGATTAGTTAACTAAAGGATGATTTCCTTGCCTTTTACTGTGCCTGTAGTTTTTATGTTTTAAATGCCAAACAGCTCACATCACCTGTTCCTGATGTTAATTCATTGATGTCCATCATCACTGAATTAACATCACATTAATTAACACACAAACATGATTTTGTTGATGTGCACGCATTTCATACACATGGGCAAACAGGCTTCAACACAACACTTTTGTAGGCAGCCAAAGATTGTCTATATAAGATAGGAGGTATCACTCTGTAACAGTCAGAGAGGACTGGCTGACGTCTCCTTTAGTAAAACAGTCTCTCAAATGTTCATATTACATTTAGGTACATTTTTCTTTTAGCACAGCATTGTGTGTAAATGATGACATTTTGGCCATGCTTCAGGTTTTTCTTTGATGGCATGCACAGGGTCAAGTAGTTAATGAAATCCCATCATTCCTGTTTTTCAGAATGGCGTCTTGAACCACTGTAAAAATGTATAAGACTTGGGATTGTGCTGTCCTTTAGATGTCTGGGATCTGTACATGGCTTCTAAGAAGAAGCAGAAAAGCATGGTGTTCCATCAGGAAGGGACAGTTGCCCCTGCAGCAGCATCTGGAGCCGACCATCCAACTGCATGCTGTGTTCCAAAACCAGCAAAGGCAAGCAAAGGTGGGATGGAACAAACTAGCCATGCAACTAATGATGAAGCAGAAGTGATGGTTAAACACAAGATGTGCCCATCAAAAGAAGTCACCAGGACATTAGGTGGACTTCCTGCTGTGAAACATACCATGGGTTCCAACACTCAGTCAGACAACCTGCCGCCTGATAGCAACTGCAAAGGAATCAGAGTGACCCTGGACAACAACAGCATGTGGAACGAGTTCTTCAGATGCAAAACGGAGATGATTCTGACTAAACAAGGCAGTAGGATGTTCCCCTACTGTCGCTTTCGCATCTCTGGCTTGAATCCATCTAGGAAGTACTCTTTGATCATGGACATACAACCTCTAGACAACAGTCGTTATAAATGGACTGGAAAGAGTTGGCAAATTGCTGGAAAAGCTCAGTGTCATATAAAGAGTCAACCATTTGCTCATCCAGAGTCTCCATCTACAGGTCAACACTGGATGCAGAATCCGGTGTCCTTTTACAAACTGAAACTCACTAACATCATTTCAGACCAAGATGGGAACACTATTCTACATCCCATGCACCGCTACCTGCCACGATTGCACATAGTTCAAACTGAAAAAGCTGCTAAAGACATTAAACTAAACAGTCCCAGTGTTGTCACATTCACTTTTCCACAGACAGAGTTTATGGCAGTCACGACCTACCAGAATTCACGGTTTGCCCAGCTCAAAGTCGACTACAACCCATTTGCTAAAGGTCTGAAGGAGGATGGATCCAGTTCATGGGGCCTGAAGCTAAAAGTCAACTCTGGCAAAGACTTGCACAAAGATGGAGGCACCACAACCAATGAGCAACATCCTGTGAAGAAGAACTTGAAATCGTTGCTTGCAAACCATAAACCTAGAAGTTCAAAAGCAGCGGACCTGAAACCTTGGGGTTCAGATGACGTGCAGAAAAGTTCCATTACCAACAAAGATCACTCCTCTGCCAAAATTACCAGGGAAAGTTTGTGGTAAGAGATCCACTTTAACAGTGAACATGGCATGCTCTTCAAATTTGTTGTATTAAACGTACAACATTCAGGAATAAAGACCAATGTCTTCTAAATGTCCTATCCTATACATTAAAATATTGTTTTGACTATGCACCTTATGACCTGAATATGTGTTGTTAGCTACTGCATCTTGTATCCTCAATTGCACGTTTGTTGTCATGGGTTTAAATTAGCGTCTTACCAGTTATTCACAAAATATAACTATGACTCTACCTATGACCACTATGTAACTTAACCTTTGCCCCTTTTCCTGATTTTTATTTTGCATAACTGTCAGTTAAATGATTCAGATCAAACAAATTGTAATATTACACAAAGATAATCTAAGTAACTACAAAATGCAATTTTTAAATTATTGAGTTGTTATATATGAAGTGTTTTTGATAACTGGCAATGAGTCATTTACATCGCTGTGGAGGAATTTATCCCACTCTTCTTTGTAGAATTTATTTAATTCAGCCACATAGGATGTTTTTTGAGTATTAATGACCTGTTTAAGATCATTTCACAGCTTCTGAATCAGATTAATTTAAGTCAATTCAGATCAATTTAAGTATGAACTTTGATTAGTCTACTCCAATACCTTCATTTAGGATTTTTTTTTATAGTTTTGGATCATTCTCCTGCTGCAGAACCCAAGTGAGCTTGAGGTTGAGGTCACAAACTAATTGTCGGACATTCTCCTTCAGGATTTTCTGGTAGAGAGTAGAAGTCATGGTTCTATCAATTATGCAAGTCGTCAAAGGCCTGAAGCTGCAAAGCAGTCCCAGACTATCACACTACCACCACCATGTTTGACTGTTGGTCTGTTATTTTTATGAAATGTTAGTTTAACACCAGATGTAACAGGACACACACCTTTATTTTTGTGTAATATTTTGATATGTTTAATGAGCTGAATCATTTAAATGTGAGAAATATGCAGAAAAGAACGGGGCCAATACTATTTTATAGCATGGTAGTTGAATATCGTTAACCCCTCAGCTGCTAACAGCTAGTTATTTTTTAAGGCATCGTGTTTTAGTAGTGGACCACCACAACATTTGGATAAATTTGAACTTTTCCTGGGTTCTTCACTTGATGATGTGAGGTTGTGGATTGTGAGGGGAGGTGTCAAGATATTTTTCAAGGTTCCATAATTAATAGAAGCCTGTTGCATCTCTGTAACACCACATGCATTAACAACAGGTGTGACATTAAATGTTAGACAGACTTATGAAGCTTGGCTGTGATTGGCCAGTGTGGGCATAAACTCAGTAAGTGTTGATTTTTGTTGAGCTTATAACCTATTGAACTGTTCTTTGTGAGTTTACCAAAGTTGCAAGTATGTCATAGTTTAGTTAAGTATATCATGAGATTAGTGACATGTCACTAACGTTTTTATTGTTTGATTTAATTCAGCAGCAATTCTCGTCCAGCACAGAAGTTATTTTCTGAACTTATTCGAGAGGCTCACGTTTCACTGCAAAGATGCAACGTGGAACAGCTAGGCATCAATAACAGCACCTGTCACAGAACTGAGCAAACAAACACTAAGACTTTGGCTTCGAACAGCAACAGACAAGACAAGAAAGAGATGTCTGTCAAAACACACATTGAAGTATCACCTGCAAAAACAGATAAAACAAAGAGGAAAGTTAAGGAGGACAAACACCTTTTGAAATCACTCAACTGTATGGACAATATTAAGACAGATTGTTCCAAGGTCAGTAATGTTGCTGCTTCTACGTTGGCCCAGGGCTTATCAGTGGACTCGGACCAGAAATGTAAGTCTGAAATTCAATCACACAGGAATTTAAAGCACCAGAAACGTCCGGCGCCTCTACCTCTGCCAGCCCTTGCCCTTTTTTTGAAGCAGCATTCAACCAAATCTAAAAAAGTGAAGAGCAAGCCTGACTCTCCTACCATGGCACTACCATCATCACAGACTTTGTCTGGATCACCGAGTTCTGCTGCAGTTTCTGCGTGTTTGTCTTTCGATCTTTCCAGCAATGTGGCTGGTTTCTCTAAAAGTCTCACTGTTGATGTCACAGAAACAGACAACCAGGCCACTGGATGTACTGGTGCAGACATTCATTCTGCTGAAATTACTTTAAATGTTATTGAGCAAACAGATGAACCAGCCCTTCAGTCTCCTAGTCTGTCACATCCAAATGCAGTTGCCACTACAGATTCAAATGGACTAAGAACTGAGAGCCCAGCACTTGCTGAAAGAACACTAATGTTGCCCATCTCAGATCAGCCTCTTTCTGCACCTGGAATATCTACCTCTTCTCCCACTTTTCCACTACCCCTGGACACAGTGTTACCTGCCCCGAAAACACCACAAACAGCAGTCACCACTGAGTCCCCCACACTACCTTCACACTACTCCCCCATTGTGAAGCCTGAGTCTTTGCTTTCTGATCCAGAGTGTTCATCTCTTGGCTTTGAGCCTTTGTCACTTGCAAGCTCCCCCGAACCTTTACCTCCCCTGCCGACCTCCTTAGGTTTAGATATTGACTCTGGACTAACTCCTGAAGTTCCTGAAAATTTAGAGCACAATCAAAACTCTGCCGCATCTGTGTTTAAATGGCATACAGTATTACCTCCCTCTGAGCCGTACGTAGACACTGTCACAACATTTCAGCCCATATCACAGCCTATTACACCACCTTTTTTGCCCTCCCATACTCCACCCCACCCTGAACCTCAGCCTCTTCCCACCTCCACACCTCCTGTTGAACCTGCTCTATTATTTCAAGAGCATGAACAGTCTCTGCCCTTCCCAGCAGAACTGTCCCCCCTTGCACTGCAGCTGCCACTGTCTCCAACCTTTTCTTCATTAGACGGAGATGGATTGTCGCCTACTCCTTCCCTTGCCGACCTTGTGCACTTTTTCTCCTCAGATGACCTAGGGATCGGGGTAGAGTTTTCAAACACTGAGGCAGCAGCTGCTCCCTGCTCACCTCCAACCACAGTAGAAACAAGTGCACATGAGCCTTCTCATCAGGTTCAACCAAACCCAGCCAACAAAACTTTCAAGCGCAAGAGGAATTCCCGGCGGGAAAAGCTTGGCAAGATGGAGACTGTTCAGAAGAATGATGACTCCTTATACACTAAAATGCAGCCTAACCTCGAGGAGGTGGAACAGCAGTTATTTATCTCATTCACATCAAAGGTAAAACTAAAGTTATTTTCAAGCCCCAGTAATTGTCCGTAGCACAAAAAGAGAACTCGAATCTGAGGTAACCTTGTGGCTCAAGTCCAAACCACACCAACTGCGTTATGGCATACGATGGGCCAACCCATCATGCATTCAGTGTTCCCAGTTAAATGATGCAGCAGCAGTGGTGTGTTTTAGACTTTGGACCACTAAATATTACAACTATAGTTTTTTTTTACTACATCTGTACACAGCTGCTTACCAAGAAGCTGTTTCTAGTTTGTTTTTACTGCATGTGAGTATTTCTCACTAAAAACCCACAAAGAAGTTAAATAAAGTTAGAATATCTGAAAAATCTGATTTATGTTGGAAAAAAGAAACAAAAGCTCTAATGCCAGCAAGAATAAGATTCAGATCTGCTCAAACGCTGAGAAAAAACAAACAGATGTAATGAAAAGTAAATCTTCTACTTTAGGCGGCACTAACAAGACTTTAGTTGTTAATTTTCGTAGGTAACTCAGTATACAATCCCAACCTCATATTTCAGGAGGCCCTAAGACTTCACATTGCAGATTCTGAAGAACCAGACATACAGGCAACACGTGAAGCTCACCTGCAACCAGCTGCTGACACACCTGAGAAAGGTAATGTGTTATCATTATTATGTTGTTACATTTGTGTGTTTGATTAAAACAAGATGGATGGTGGAAGATGAAGACCAATTTTATCTTTGTGTATATTAACAAGGTGGTAAGGCTATGATTAATTTAACTTAGCATAAAAACTGGTAACATGGGAACACTGAAATAGTTTCATCCAAAGAGAAAATGGGACATCGTCTGTCAACCTCAGATCTGTCTAATTTAAACAATCCATACCAAGACCTAGCACTAACCCTACTTATGTGTTGTATCATTTGAGCTAACAAGCTAAAACAAGCTATCCTGCTGTTGGTTTAATTTATACCAATTTTAAAGCTGAGTCTACAATAGAAGGATCTAGAGGAACCCCGGATGCAGTCTACCCTAACATAACCGAGTTTTGAAGCTAACTTTTAGACAGTGAAACGATCAAGTAGCTAACAGGACTTCTCAGAAACTATAAATTAACTTTAACCTAACAGTAATTAGTTAGCTAACTTTAGACTAACTGAAACTAAAAGCTAAATCTTAGTTTACTTGTCCTACAAGCTAATTTTAAAGCCAATGTAGTTTTAAAATTATAAAGTAACAACTAATAAATTCAAAAAAAAAAAGAAAAGGTAAAAGTTGGAAGTACCCCAATAAAAACATTAGAACTAACTCTAAGCTATATATAAATATAAACTAGAAGCTTACAAGATCTAGATCATGATCGTTCATGTCATGTTGATAGGCTACAGCAGATTCAGAACTGTTTTCATCTGTATCATTCTGCCAACGTGACATGAGCATAGCATGAGCTAATTAAGCTAAAAAAAAGCATAGTTTAAGGTAATTGTGTCCTTGTTTAATATTATTTATATTTATGTACTGTATATTCATATACTATTATTAAAAACTAGCTATTAGTCATTACCTTAAGAAACTACAATCAGCTAATACTGTGCTATTAAAAATTATTTGTATGAATATAGGAATGCAAAGAAATTGAATTTGTCAGACTTAAATTATTGATATTATCAAAACATTTATATTACACAAAGAGAACCTGTTCAAAAACAAAGCTGTCCCAATCTGCCTGGTCATATCTGAAGAAGTAATTGCTCTCCTTGCTAAATATTGAATGAACTGTGATTAACCTAATTTTTTTTAAAGCTGAGTTCAATATCATCACACCTAGACCTGATTACTGCCAGACCTAAATCAAGAAGTCACTTAAATAGAAGCTGTCTGACAAAGTGAAGCTAAAAGATCTCAAACACATCATGCTGTGATCAAAAGAAATTCAAATAGAAATGATAAACAATCAGACATGTATCAGAGGAACAGAACCTTCCCAGGAGGGATCTGACTACACAGTTATTCCAAGAGCACAACGACGACTCATCCAGGATTCATAAAAGAACCCAGAACAACATCTAAAGAACTGCAGGTCTCACCTGTCTTAGTTAGGGTCAGTGTTTAGAGTCAACAATAAGAAAGAGACAAAGGACAAAAATTCCAAGGTGAAAACCACTGCTGACCAAAAAGAACATAAAGACTCGTCCCACATTTACCAACAAAACATCTTGATTATCAACATGACTTCAAGACAAATATTCTGTGGACTGATGAGACAGAAGTTGAGCTTTTTGGAAGGTGTGTGTCCTGTTACATCTGTCATAAAACTAACACAGCATTTCATAAAAAGAATGTGGTGGTAGTGTGATGTCAGGGGCTACTTTGCTGCTTCAGGACCTGGACAACTTGCCTAATTGATGGAACCATGAATTCTGGTCTCTGCTAAAAATCCTGAAGGAGAACATCCAACCATCAGTTTGTGACCTGAAGCCGAAGCTCACCTGGGTTCTGCAGCCGAACAATGATGCAAAACACAACGGTTTACACAGAAGAGTGTGCCAAAATTCCTCCACAGTCATGTGGAAGACTCATTACTAGTTCTCAACCTAATAAAAATGAGATGTTATTAGGTTTAAGGGACAGTTACATTTTCACACAGGACGAGGCAGGTTTTGATCTTTTTACTTTAATAAAGGAAATCATCATTTAAAAACTCCGTTTTGTGTTAATTCAGGTCGTCTTTGTGTAGGTGACAAATTTGCTCAAATATAAATAAAATCATAAAGTGGAAAATACTTTTCCACAGCACTGTGTAATGCATCATATGCTAAATCTTTGTAGAAGCCTCTATAATAACCATTTATTTGTTAAGACTATGATTAATAATCTATATTAATGTGTTGGGGTTCAGCAGACAGAGCAGAGAGTGTGGAGGAGAGGATCTCTGCCTTCGAGAAGATTCTTCTGAGAGACCTGAAACTGCTGAAACACCAACAGGTCATCCATCCAGTGCTGCAGGAAGGTACAGATGACCTCACAGAAATATTTTAAATAAGAAAGGACTTCTTCTTAAATAAAAGACATGGATTTTCATCAGGGAAATTGAAGTAAAAATACTGAAAGGGAGGTAAGAAGTCTGAGTAAAGTGAATTAGAGTAAAAAAAACTGTGTTTAAACATGTGTTTCAGAGTGGCTTTTATTTCCTGAGTATATCATTATCTCTGATGTCCATCAACAATAAATCTAAACATTCCTTAAGTTGTCTTTACATCCATGGCCACACAGCAAACAGAAGCTGGTCATAGATAATTCAGTTGGTTTATTGGACACAGTTTAGTTAGAGCAAACAGAACAACAGTACTGAGCCATTTGATCAGTTTTTACAGGATTGATCTCTCCTGGTAGTTTTATTTATTTATTTATTAATGTCTTTGGATCCCAAACAGACCGATACGTTGGTCTTAGCATGTTTAGTAAAAATATTCCTCAACACTAAGCTGATAAAAAACAGCAAAAGAGAAAACCCAAAAGATTGTAAAAATCCAAGGAAATTGAATGAAATGGCAGTGAGAGCAGTCAGAATAGTACTTTATTTATGTTTCAGTAAAATCCAATCATATTGTAGCTTAGTTTTATTCAGAAGAACAGAGCAGTTAAAGATTAATTTGCTATCAGAAGAACGTGTGACATTTGTCTCGGTTCTTCCTTCAATTAATTGTTAAAGCTGGAAACAAACTGTAACCAGTGTATGTCTTTGTGAAACTCAGTTGGCCTGAAGATGAACCTGCTGGATTTGACTCTGGCCATAGACCTGCAGTACCTGGGAGTGCGTCTGCCCATCCCTCCACCAGGAGTCTCTTTGGAATCTCTGAACCAGGACTTGCCTCCTGCTCAGGGTTTGTACATTCACATTCATCTGAAACATAAAGCTGGAGACTGGTGAAACTGGTACAGAATCTGTTTTGTTTATCGTCTGTCAGTATACATTTTAGCTTGACACCTAATGCCATCCAACCACATTGGGGACGAGAGCTCTCAGAACTCTGGAGCCACTTTAAGTGCTCTGTATTTTTATTTACTTTATAGTTTATTTTAGTTGTAGTTTGAAGTGACTACCTAATAAGAAAAGCAAGTTCCTTCTAAGTTGTTTCCTACTGGTTTGTTTTCAGGTGCTTCTGCGGCATTTGTATCCAGAACAGGTAAAACCACAGACGTGACTCAGATTAAAGGATGGAGAGAGAAATTCACTCCATCAGAGGCTCCATCTGCTCCTTCATCAGACAAACCTGAAGGTAAATATGTTAATTTGCTGGTAGATCTGTTTCTACAAACAAAACTCCAGCATCTTTTCACGTCTTTGAATTGTAATTTTAACAGCGATGTTTGAGTCTGTCTGCAGCGGATATATCAAAAAATACTTGTCCAGTTGGAACAGTATGTGAATTACTAAACGCACAACTGCTGGTTTGAAAAGCCAGATACTGACTGCTACTCTGAATCTGTATAGCTCCTTTCACACATGGACTGGAATCTGAACTTCTCCAGATTTTCCCCAGGTGAGCTCCATGGCAGAACATAAACTTTCTTGTTTTACTTTACTTTTTTCTTGTCTTGCAGCTAGTCCCAGTTCAGACCTGCCAAAGAAGAACTTGTCGGCGTTTTGCAGCGACATGTTGGACGAGTACCTGGAGAATGAAGGGAAGCTGATTGATGAGCGAGCTGCCAGCTTCTCTCAGCCCCAGGTGGAGCCTGTGGTATATGAACTTCCCACCAGAAGCACCAGTTACGTCCGGACCCTAGACAGTGTCCTGAAGAAACAGCCCAGCAGCTCTCCCACCTTAGACCTCATATCTGGGTTCATTCCCCCGTCTAAGAGACCCAAACTCTCACTTAAAGAGAGGAAGACGTTCAGGAAAGGAGAGAGGAAGCCAAAGGGTCCAAAACGGAACAAACCCAGACTAGAATGTGGAGCTGATTCAGTTTCAACACCTGAACAAATTCCAGTTTCAACAAACCTGCTCACAGTCCATGCCCCGGTCGTGGCCCAATCATCAGAGCACATAGCACCCATCACTGACGGTCATAAATCAAGGAAAAAACACCTAAAGGTCCAATTCAACCACGCAGAACCATTAAGACTGTCTCCTAAGACCCCCACCTTCAATAAGAGAAGGAAACTCAAACCCAAATCCTCATCCCAGACGCTCAGCCCCCACAGGTCCATGCCTCCATCAGTAGTTGTCTCAGAGGACTTGGCACCTCTGGAATCGGACTCTGAGCTGGGAGCCTCGGATCAGGGCGATGAACCTTACAGGAAGGACAGAGGACCAGTGATAACCCAAGCTCTGCTCAGACAGAAGGACCTGGAGGATGGGGTGGTGTGGGAGGGCCGACCCAGAACCTGCATCACTGAGGAGAGAGCAGCTATCGCCCTGACATCCCTCTTCACACTGATGGTGAGAATTAAATCACAGGTTCTTAGGCAACTAAAATAACTTTAGGAAACCTAGCTTAATCTGACACAAAGAGGAACGTGGATGTCAAGCTAAGTAGCACAGGACTGTTCAGTGTCCCACTGTGTTATTTAGGACATTTGCTACCTTTGCTAAACTCCAAATGTTCAGATAGCAGCTAAACCTCTGTTTACATGACCTAAAACTTAAACCTCATAATAACACATCAGGAACAACAACACAAAACATTGCAGGTCAGCTAATAAGTTAATTATGACAGCGGTGTTAGTGCAGTTGAAATAAAATTATTGTATAATCAAAGAATTTCAACCACCATGTTTTTTAATCATTCACACCTGAAACTGAAAAGAAACATGCTGCAATAAAAGAAACAGTCCAAGTATTGTCACTGTGTTGTTCCTGTGGTTCTTCTTCAGGGTTTTGTCAGTGAGAACCCCACCGCCCCCATCCAGCTGGTCCGGAGACGGGCCCCTCCCTGTTTGAACGACTTTTGTAGGCTGGGCTGCGTCTGCTCCAGTCTGTCCCACTGCTCCAGGATCAGCCACTGCGGACGGCCTCAGTGCATGTTTGGCTGCAGCTGCCTCAAACAGAAGGTGGTCCTCCTCAAAAACCTGGATGGCTCCGACTCCAGTCCCTCCCACCACCAAAACAACAAAAAGAGAAGGAGGAAGAGGAGGATGAAGATGGCCTACAGTAAGTACATCATCACAGCACATTCTCAAGAGAAAACACAAACTAACACCACTACACCTTGTATGTGTTCACTTGTAAATTAACTAATGAAGGAATAACACACACTTGGCTGTGGAATACCTGAGTAGCCATGCATCCAAATACTTCTGAACCCCTAAAATTGGGTCTCCATGAATTAGAATGGATCCTACACTTTGTTCTATATGTTGGACCAAACTCTTAAATTTAAGTACTTACTTAAGACTTTAATGGGTAAAATAGATTCTTGTGTCGCGTGACTGAACAATAACAACGTTCCTTTATATTCTCAGTATTCTCAAGTTTATTGCCTGGATCAGTCACGGGTGCTATGTGCTCTGCTCTACATAACGTAGCAGCTCAGAACTCACTGGCTGGGTTATTTTACTAAGCTACGTTTGGTTTGTATCTGTTCCTTTCATATGACGGTGCTCTCGGCTTTAACTTCCTGACCTGTTTTGTTTGTAGTTCTGAAGGAAGCAGACAGCGTTTCCCAGCCTGCTGAGCGTGTACGGACCCTATGGAAGGAGGATAGTCGAGGCTCGGATCCAGATCCAGTCCACGTTCCTGAACCAAACTATCTGCCTCTCTTTACTGTAAGGGCTCACACTCCGTCATAAAAACATCAGTTAGTAGGGTTTCGACATGTCCACAGATAGTATAACACATTAAAGGTTCCACCTGCATAATCTTGCCACATTTTAAACCCTGGTACTGGACCAGGTAGATCTTTTTGTCAGCCTAGCACGGTAAAAAAGAATACATTTATTTGTTGTCTTTATTAAATCACTGAAACATCAAATATGAGAAATACACTGCCAGCAGTTGTAATTTCAACCTGTCCCGCTGACTGCTGACTCATGAACAGTTTCCCTGACTGTTTCCAGGAGCGAAGACAGAATGACAGCAGCTGTGCCAGAGTCAGAGGTTACACTGGAAAGAAGATGATCCAGAAACTGGCAGCAACGGTTGGGTTATTTTAGGAAACATATGCTGCATAAAATTACTATATTTTCTAATATTTGCATTCTTTCACTGTTACAGGTTATAAACAAGGGTCAGATTTGTTGAACTTTGCCACCTAGAGTTTCGCTGATAAAGAACTGGATTTATTAAACACAATGGAAACAAAGCAGAATCTAGAACCTTACACGTTCATGTCCTTTGAGATGTTTTGGGGTTACAATTCGGGGGCAATGAGCTGTAGTTATGCAAGCTGGAAAATAATTATCTACAGAAACGTAGATTTGTGTGTTGTCTGCATAGTGAAGATAGTTCATGTTGTATTCTGCTGAGGATGTAATTAAGTAGCAGCTTGTAGACTCATATAAGTACTGATCCCTGTGGAACTGAAGAACAGGATAAGCCAGCATTGTGTTGTTTGGACCCAGCTATTGATAGTTTGATGTTTTCCCTCCAGAAGGTGACAAAAGATGTGACGTCTAAAGTAGCTCGGCCGAAATCTTTTAAGCACAGAGACCTGACACCAAAGAAACCAAAGACCAAACCCTCTATTTCTCCATCAGGTAGGTTTTCTGACACTGTCAAGATCTCAGATGTCCATTTTATTAAATGTTCATACTTTACACTTTACAGTTTTAGTTTAGTTTATTTCAAACATATGCACATTCACCATAATTACGTAACACAATTTCATTCTTCTTTTAGAAAAGGAGTAGACAGAAAGTATACTTACTTACATTAATTACGGCCTTAAGTTATTTGGCCGTACCCCATTTATATTATACATCACTTACTTTAAAAAAATGTTTATTTAATTTCACAAATAAACAAAACGGAACAAACAAAACTAATTAATTTCTAAATTAAAAGACAGAATAAGCAAAATGACACAGATTTTCAAATAAATATACAAAACAAAATGGACCATTTATTTCCTCCTTCAATTAAATCCCTTCATCCTTATATTTATTTGAAATTAGTTTTTTATATCTTATTTTTTGCTAATTTATGTTTTTAATTTATTTTATTTCTTCTGTTAGACCGCATTTTTAAATTCAGTCTCCCTTTAAGTTACATCCCCCTTCCCTTGTTTTCTTCAGTATCAGAGTCGTCCATTGGCATCAGCACAGAGACTGATAAATCATCAGCCATCAGCTAACTGAGGAAAACTTTGGTTTGTTCTGTTGTAATTAATTTTGTATTTTTCTTCAGCAGCTGAACCAGTTCAGCCAGCTACCTCCGAACAGCCCCAGAGTCCTCCCTCAGAGCTGCCCCCAAAGCCATCAAAGCGTCTGATCATCCTGGCGGAGTGTAAGTGGGAGAGTGATGCAGACCGGAACCATGTGTTGAGGACACTGTGCGAGGCGATGGCTCAGGACCGGCTCTGTGATCCTTTCTGGATCAAGAAATATCTGATCAGTCCCCTCACCCAGACTGTGGAAGAGAATGGCAAAGACAGCTGCATCCAGTACAAAGTCCACATCTCCACACCCAAAGTGGAGAGGGAGAAACAACCGGCACCACCCAAACCACAACAGGGACGAGAGGGGGACGTGAAACCACAACAGAGACGAGTAAGAGACATGAAACCACAACAGAGACGAGAGAGAGATTTGAAACCACAAAAAGGACAAGAGAGAGATATGAGACCACAACAAGGACGAGAGAGGGACATGAAACCACAAAGGGGACTAGAGAGAGACAAGAAACTACAACAAGGACGAGAGGGGGACATGAAACCACAACAGAGACAAGAAAGAGACATTAAACCACAAAATGGACGAGATAGAGACATGAAACCTCAAAAGGGACGAGAGGAGGATACAAAACTACAACAGGTAAGAAAAAAATCCAAACACTGATATTTGGCTCCTCCGTGTCCTCTTTTAATTCTTCCTGGATCTGTAATCCTGGACTTTACAGGTTACAGTTGTATCTACGGGTGTAGATCTAATAATATAAAGGGGGACCAGGAATAGACACCTGCAGAACCCCACAGCAAACAGCAGCCTTAAGTGATCAGGTATGTCATACTAAAGGTAAAAAGTTTGCTTCTTTATTCTGAATGTGTCTCTGCAGGATCACCTGAGACAGGTGACCATAGAAGCGGGGCCTCTGGAGGACTGGCAGCAGGAGGTGATTGGGGAGGAGGACGAGGATGCGGAGCCTTTAGAAGATTGGCGGCGGGAGGGGGAGGAAGGTGATATCAAGGAGGATAAAGGCTCAAAACGTCCACAGGTGGACGACATTACAGAGAGATGTGAAGGGAAAATGAGAACGGAAGAGAAGAAGATGAACAACATGGGGCTGCCTTTCCTGACCAGAATTTCCCCTGCTGGATTCCTGTCAGCCAACAGAAAAAAGTCGGGTGGGACAGACCACCTGGTCCAGGTAAGAACGTCACACATGGTCATGTCAGCAGGTTCCTGCTGTTTTCTGAACATCTGCCTGATTTGATTTCATTATATTGTCAGGATGTTCTTCTGAAAATTAAACATGATCAGGATCACCTTGAAGTTATGTAAATGTACTTTAAATCTCCCTTATCTAGTTATCATTCAGTTTGTTTAGCATCGGGCAGTTTAATCGTTATGAAAGTCAGTACTGTCTGTGATATTCTGATATAGTCTCTTCAACACTTTGATTTACAGGTGAATGGGAAACTCTATCCTCTGGCAAAGATCCAGTTGGGAAAGATGGGGGCGCTCCATCCGGCAAACCGTCTGGCAGCTTATCTGACAGGCAGGGTTGGGTCTAGTAAAGATAAACAACTTTCTTCGCCTTCATCTTCATGTAAACCCCCTCAGACGTCAGGACAAACCCACCAGACCACCTCTTCAACTTCCTCTGTGCAGTTCAGCCCTCCCAGCAGCAGCACTCTACCCAGACCACAGTCGTCAGTTCTTTCGATCCCAACCTCCTCTACAGGTCAGGACACAACACTTCTAATTGTACAACATATAATTTATATCAGCAGTTTTTTTATTACTCATGTATGAACATATAAGCTGCACATTAGTGAGCATGTACCCAAATCCTCGGGGGGGTGGGGGTATGGGGGGCATCCAGGTTAGATTACAGGTACAGGTGATTTATTACTGACAGGTGGCTGTGAATAAACTC
Source organism: Ctenopoma multispine (assembly GCA_034779795.1). Lineage (NCBI taxonomy): Eukaryota > Metazoa > Chordata > Actinopteri > Anabantiformes > Anabantidae > Ctenopoma > Ctenopoma multispine. Next base: position 243,564 of record JAUYWH010000014.1, read on the forward strand.
CACATCCTAAGTTTAGTTTAATATGTTTTTGGAACAAAATATTTTTGTTTAAAATGTGACAGGGTCTTGACCATCCTGTAGAACCATGACTGTATACCACGTTTCTCCTGTTACATCAGTCAACAACATCTGTGTGTTTCAGACTCGCAGGTGAACACGTCTGTGGTTCGACATGTAAATACATCAGCGAGCCCAGCGGCTTCTGACGGCTCTCAGGTGTTGATGGTTGAGGTCCTGGGTTCACTTGGGAAGGTTCCTGTGTCAGGTGCAGTTACCCGGCCCCCGGCTACCCCCACCATCAGTCAGAGGATTGTCCTGCAGCCGGTCCAAACTGCATCAGGTGTCAAGTACTACCGCAGACCAGATGGCAAACTGGTCCGATTGGTTCCTGTCTCCCAGCTGATGTCAGGCAACCCAAGCCTGCCGCTAGAGAGAGGTGAGTCTGGAGAAAAAAAGGAAAAGATCCAAATTCCCCAAGTTCCAAGCAGCCACACACACAGATTCCTGAATTTCAAAATGATTGTTTATTTAAAAGGTGTTAAATGTTCAGTAGAGCCAACAATAGAGTTCATGGTCAGGAAAGTCCAGACTGTAGATGTCTGTACTGTGTTGTAGAGGTCTACACTGCACTGCGATCTTAGATATAGACTTTGGATGTTTGTAGTAATCTAACTACTGTAAATTCATCAGTAATTAGATTACTGCAGATAAAGAAAGCTACTACTGGTCCTGAGAAGAGCAAGGTCCCTGTTGAAACTGGTTTATGATAAATGTTTCTCTCTCTCTCCCCTCCCACCACCCTCAGTCCTCCCACCTCCATACTCGTCCTCCCCCTCAGTCCTCCCTGCTGCAGCCCTTCAGACTCCAGCCGTCACTGTGAAACAAACACTCCCCCTGACCACGTTAACAGCAACCTCCATTACCACCACCAACTCTGTGTCTGTGCCCCCCCCATCTTCCCCACTCCAATCCACTTCTGGTTTCCTGCCTCAGAAGGGGATGTGCACCTTCAAAATCCTCCCTGCCAGTTCCAACAAAGAACCAATTATCATCACCTGTCCTAAAGTTCCCTTGAAGGCCCCCACCAAGGTGGTGCCAGTTCCAGGCACCTTCACCCTGCTCCAACCTCTCCCTAAAGCCCCTGTGGCCCCAGTGAACTGCATCTCCCTCAAACCCTCCCCAGGTGGGGGAGCCGGAGTCAAAACAGTGACGGTGTCTGCAGTCCCTGTGGGTTTGGGTGGAGTGTCAGTCCCTCAGAAACCTGCTTCATCTCAAACCTGTATCACTCAGACCTCTGCAGACAGGGCTCTAAGGTCCACCACCCCTGAAGTCACACCGCCCCCGTCCTCTGACAAGAGCTGTCCAGAGCCCGAGTTGGCCTGCAACCTGGTGGACCTGGACATCATCTGTGTGGATGACGAGACAACGGAGGTGATGAACGTGGGGAGGTCATCGAGCAGCGAGACAGAAAACTCGTCAGACTTTGAGTCAGACGGCGACAGAGAGAAGGAGACGACTAAAATTAACCCGGTAAGAGACAGTTAGATGTTTAGTTTAATGATCCTGCAGATGTCTGATGTGTCCCTGACACGTTGATCTGGTTCTGCAGCGTCTGCTTCACAACGTGCTGGAGAGAAAACGACGGGTGCAGATGAAGCAGCTGTTTGAAGGTCTGAGGAGAGAAGTGGGACTGAGCCATGAGAAGACCTCAAAGATCTCCACCCTGAAGAAGGTCTGAGATTTATCATGTCTACAGAGGATCTGAAGTCTGAGACCAGATTTAAAATCTAAAATATTTTTATTTAAACCTGGAATTAATCACAAAGTCCAAGTTATAAACAGGAAGTTGTGGCATGTTAACTGAAATATTTCAGAAATCAGATAACTAGTGTCACCACGTTTCACACCGTCACAGAGCTGCTGAGTCAGAATGTCCATGTTTGTAACAGGTGAACAACAGCTGCAGGTAAATTTACTGAACAAGTCTCTGATGAGTCCATCAAATCCACCTGAACCTGAGCTTTACTGGATCAGACTCTGGGAGATCTGATCTGACTGAACAAGACCTTCAGTCAGATTTCTGAAATATTTACACTGCACTTTACACATTCCTGTTTTTATGTCTAAACCCTGAAACTTTTTTATTATTATCTATTATACTTTTATTTTTCCTTCGTGCTCTCAGACTTTGCATCTATTGTATATGCAGTATTTTCTCATTTTCCTCTCAGTCATGTCATCCTCTATCCTCTGTCCTCTTTCTGAGTTAGTGTGTGAAGTCTGACAGGTGTGTGTTTATTGCAGGCGGTGCAGGTGATTGAAGAGCTGAGGATGACTGACAGAGACCTGGGGAATAAGAAGAGGAAGCTGACAAAGAGGAGGGATGAGTACTTCTCCACCATTGCTCCAACAACAGGTACCAGCACAGGAACTGTGATCCACAGAAAGTTGAGTCTGCATCGGTCAGGGAGCAGCACAAACTAGTGTCTGTTTTTTTTTTCAGATCTTTCTGACGAGAACAGGCCGAAGATCTGCAGGAGTCAGAGGTTGCGTGGATTTGTCAACAAGCAGAGAAGACGTAAAAACCAAGCAGATGCGGACCTGATAGAGGTGGTGGATCTGTTGGATGAGACGGACGAGCCGACGGATAACTCGTCCGACGAGGAGACAGTCATTACCAAGACAACCGAAGTCATCACAGTCACAGACGTAAAGAAAAGTTCCTGATCCACAGCAGAGACGTCTACAAACAACTCACCTGACTGACTCATCTGTCTCTCTGTGTTCATTTCAGGATGAGGTTAAGTCTGTTGCTGTGGAGACAGAGGATGAGTTTCAGTGTGTTGCTGAAGAGACAGAGGAGGAGAACAGTCGATTAATTGCAGCTCAGAGGAAGCTGGGGAGGATGATGAGGAACTCAGAGTAAGATGCACTTCACACAAACTCAGCTCATATCAAGCTGATTCAGTGTTTTGTTTTAAACCAGTTCTTTGTGTTTCAACAGCCAAAGACCTGACTCTCAGCCAGAAAAACTGGTTCCAGACTGGCTGTAACTCTTTGCTGGTCTTGAACTAAGAGCCAATTGTTTCAGGGGCTGGAGGCTGGACTATTGTGACTAACAAGATAAACTAAATCTTTATTTCTGAAATGGAAGCAGATTTTTTTAACATCAAATTCTAATCTGAAATACAGTGTAGAAATTTATAATATTAAAAATGACTATTATATATAGAAAATTTTTAAAGGAATATTTACATAAACATCGGTCTATAATCATTAGTATTGCCTTCTCATAGCACATTATGTTTGAAAATGGAAGTTTATTAAATTAAGAGGATAATTATCATTATAAAAACATTTTTCGGGTTCCGGTGACGTCATTGCAGAACATGGCAGCCTAAGTCTACCTCTCCTCCGAGAATCATTCATTTTTGCCCTGGCAGATCGGTACTTGTGAGAGATTCAGAAAAATATTTGAAAAGGTTAGTGGGACAACGATGGGGAAAAAAGGATGGATACAAGAAAAGCTCCGCAACTGAGCGGGCCACTGAAGAAAACACAGAGAATGCTGCAACTTGGCTTTCTTAGGGCGAAAAGACTTCCGAAAAGACATTAAACAGCAATTAAACAACATTAAAACCAAGCTTACCAATGCCAACCAGAAGATAGTTGAAGCAGAAACGCTCATTGAGAATGTGGAAGATCGTGCTGAAATGTGGAGCAGGTGCTAAGTCGGATGATAAAGGTGATACACCATCAAGAAAATAAGTTACTGGACAGGGAAGGATGTTCAAGGAGGAAAAAATTAAGGATATACAACGTCCCAGAAGGAGATGAGGGATCTTCCATGGAGAAGTTCGTTGAAAAATTACTACGAGACACCTTAGAGATCCCAACAACTATGGAACTTGACATTGAGAGAGCACACCGGTCCATCGCTCCGAGATGCACCAAAGATACGGAGGAAAAACCACGGTCAATATTAATCCGGTTTTTGAGCTACAGAACCAAAGCAGAGATCCTACGCAAAGCCTGGGGGAGGAGGGGTGTCTCTTTGAACGGGAGACAAATATATTTTGACCAAGATTATCCTCCAGCTGTCCTCGTACCAGGCGGTGGAGGAAGCGACTATGGACATGAGGGCAAGAGCATGGTCACTCGGAGGGAAACATTATTGTCACAGCTATCCCACCTCGGGTGGGAAACAATGGACAGACCGAGACTGCGTGGGTCTGAGGAAGAGCGAGAGAAGAAGAGAAGAATATCAGAGAGAGGTTGCTAGACTTCAGGAGACGCTCCGCATCCCCACCAGAGTAACTGATTAATAGGATTAAAGAGGAAAATACCGGTAAGGTAAATAGGATGTATAATAACTGGTTCAAGATGTATAATGTGAGAATAACTCCTACAATAAGAATTATCTTAATAGGTGGTAATATGTGTATTCATGACCTTAACGTAAGTGAGAATTAGGGCTGCAACTAATGATTATTTTAATAATCGATGAATCTGTCGATTATTTTTTTCGATTAATCGATGAATCCGATAAATAACAAAAAAACAAGAAAAACATTAATTTCCAACCCTGTTCTGACCCCCAGTGTAAAACCTAGGTTCATCACTTTCTGTCTTAAAACGCCCTGGCCGCCCGTAACGTTTCCAGAAATACACAGAACTTCTCACTGTGTAAATGTTCATATGGATCCTTTTACGCGACGTTTCCAAACGCAGAAACGATTCTGAATACAGAATTCTCGTGACTGTAGAAATATGTTGTTTATTGCTAGAAACATAACAAGGAAAATGCGCTAAAGTCATAGAAGTAGATGGTTTCGTTTGCTTACAATCAGCTGTTTAGTTTAATATGAAGCGCCGCGATAAAGGAGTTCAGCAAGGAGGCAGTTCTGGGAAAAAAACAGTTCCTAAGTCTGCTGGTTCTTGTCACGTTCTTGTTACGTCGCCTTGTTGATGCTCCGCTTTGTTAACGTGCTGATGCTTCCGCAAAAACATGAATAATGTTGTCAAGTCTGTATGTTTGTGGTTCGCCAGCTCAGTTTTACAATGGAAACACTGGACCGCGGTGTCCTGCTTAACAATCTTTGTTAAATGCGCGTCAGTTATAACAGTCCGTGTGAAACAAAAACGGAACTTGCTGTTTAACGTGAGTTATATGACGTAAATTCTAGATAAAATGTCTCGATAATTTTTTCTAATCGTCGCAGCCCTAAACTATACCACCCCTGCCCTGCTACTGTTATTAACGAGCTAACGCTAACTTGTCATGTTGTCAGTGCGCGAGAGAGACCGAGTGTGTTCACTCCGCTCCGCGCGCAACTAAAGTTTGTTTTTAAATAATCAAACGAATTGATTAGGAAATTTGTTGCTAACGCTTTTAGTAGTAGAGTAGTGAGAATATAGACACGGGGAACGAGCAGGGAAGTTCTCAATTTGGTCAATGGACATTGTTTTTCTCTATTTTTTTAAATTGCTGCAGTGGGGCCCCTCATCCATCCAGCAGGAGAAGCTTTCCCCCACAGCTAGACGTTCTTTCTAGCTTAACCCAGGGTCGTTCCTCGGAGACCCCAACCTTGGAACCATTTTGTTTCAGTGTTTGTAAGGATTATATGTTCTCATTAGGTGTTGACTGTTCAGGGAGTAGATCTGTTACGTATTGCTTAATGAAACTTTATGGTATATTAATTAACTGTGTTTATGAACATACAAGGCCAGTGAGAAAGTTAAATTTATATCTTTTAATGTAAATGGGCTGCTAAATCCAATTAAGCGGGCTAAAATTGTATCTCAAATGAGGAGAGAACAGGCCCAGGTAGCATATTTACAGGAAACTCACTTAAATGATAATGAGCACAGTAAACTGAAGAGAATGGGCTTTACCAGTTTGTTTTTCTCTATATATAAAACGGGGCATAGCCGAGGGGTTGCTATTCCTATTTCAAATAAGCTTAATTTGAATAACAATTTGAAGTGGGAGACAAGGAGGGTAGATATGTCCTAGTAAGAAGGAATATAGATGGGGACCCAATTACTTTAATGAATGTATACGCACCCCCAGGGAGTGATATTAACTTCTTTTGTGAAATCACTAATATTATGGTTACAGAAACAGAGAGGACCCTAATATGTGGGGGAGATCTAAATATACAATTACAGCCTAAGTTGGACACTTCCAGACAAAACATCCATAAAGGTCCCTATTTAAGAAAGTCAAGACTCTTTTTGAAAGAGTTGATCTGAGTGATATATGGAGAGATCTATTCCCTGATAGGAGAGACTATACTTACTATTCTGCCCCCACTCCCTATACACAAAAATAGATTACTTTATAATATTCAGAAAGGATAAAGACAAAATAAACACCTGTGGAATTGGAACTATAGATTTAAGTGACCACGCGCCAATATCTTTGACTTTGGACCTGGGCCTAAGACCAAAGAATACGACATGGAAACTGAATTCCAGCTTACTCAATATCTCTGATTTTAAAGAACATAGGCTACGAAGATATTGGCATGGAAATTAAGGAAAAAGACGACAGAAAACACAATTCATAAAATTAGGCACCCAGAAACAAAAGTTATCAAAACTAAATTGAGTGGGATTCAGGAAGCTTTTGTTGTATTCTACAAAACTTTATAATCTCAAGTTCAAGGTGAAAGTGTAGCCCAAATAGACACCTACCTGAATTCCCTTGAATTATCTACCCTAACTAAAGCGCAAAATTACATAATGACTGCCGATATAACTGACAAAGAACTGACGAAGAATTGAATGCAATTAAAAACCTTAAGTTGGGTAAATCACCAGGATCTGATGACTACACATCCAAATGGTATAAGGAATTTAGGAATGAGTTGACTCCTGTCCTATTGGCCGCATTGAACTTTACTTTACTTTAGTTCATTTGGCAGACGCTTTTATCCAAAGCAACTTACAAGCACAAGCAAGCAATTACAATTCGGGTTCTGTAAATTATAAGTTACTTCAAACTAAGAGCCCTGATAAGACGCAACTTGTCAAGAAGAAAAACATGCTAAGGCGTTAAGTGCTAGATTAAGGTTTTTTTGTGTGTGTGTGAATGGGAGAGTGAGAGGGAATCATTTGAAATATTTTCTAAGCAAGGGAGTTTTCAAATGTTTTTTAAAGGTGGTGATAGTCTTGGCTAGTTGAATGGAGCAGAGCAAGTCATTCCACCATCAAGGGACAACAAAGGAAAATACACTTGACTGGGATAGGAGACCCCTTGAAGAGGGAATTTTCAGTCTCCTCTCATTAGCGGACATGAGTGAGCGTGCAGGAGTGTAGCTTAACATTAGTGTAAGGGCCTACCTTCCCTGAGAGACTACTATTTTGCAGCACAGAGCTGTGATATGTTGGTGTAACCCATCTTATGATTCTCGCTGGAAAAATATTTAAGAGAGTATACCTCCTATCCCTATACAAGCTGTATTAGCAGACAATAACATACAAAGATATATACAGCGGGGGAAATAAGTATTTGACACATCAGCATTTTTATCAGTAAGGGGATTTCTAAGTGGGCTATTG
>JAUYWH010000014.1:277391-293768 GCA_034779795.1 Ctenopoma multispine
ACTTAATACAATCATAATGTAATAAAATAATAGAATAGAATAAGCACTGATTAATAACTTTAGATATGCAACTACATTATACTACATATTATACTGTGTATTTATACTGCATATTGTACTGTGTATTTATACTGCATATTGTACTGTGTATCTATCAGCATCCTGTCAACATTTACTGGATCAGGGAACATGACACTGAGCACATGTTCTGTAACTGGGTCACTGGGTCACTGATAAATCAGAACCTGCAGTACAAAGCAGACGGAATCTTTCCCACGATACCTTCTGTGTCACATGATCTGTTGGTGCTGCCCTGCATTTGAGCAAGGCAGGGTTGCTGCAGCAGGGCTGGACTTTGGTTCTTGTAGAATCATATGACTCCACAGTGAAACATCAGGGTTGTGTTTCATCTGGTGTGATTCACTCGTGACTCTGAGGGAATTTGTGACGGTGCTGCAGCAACACTCCTAAAATACCCCAAAAATTGTACAGAGTTTGGTTGGTGGCTGGTTAAAAGCTCTTATGTGGGGATTTGAACTTGTGACCTTTGACTGTGGGTCTCACTGAATGAATCGAGAAGAGGCCAAAAAGTCAGAGCAGTAAAAACTCATTTATGTCGACAAGAAGGCAGCAGCACAGAGAAGAATGTAGACGCTCACACACACATACACACACACATAGACCTACCCCTAACCCTGTGAGGCCTGCTCTGGATTAAACATTAAAGATGTTAAACGTGATGTGATACACTGGTGCTAAAGTGATATTTCACTGTTATTACAGTAATACTTTGATATTTGTACAGTAATAATACTAATACTTCATTATTTCCAGTGAACTGACAGTAACAGCTGTATGTGTCTGCAGGTCTCCAGTTGTTAGCCACGGCCAGTCGGGACCGTCTGATCCACGTCCTGGATGCAGGCAGGGACTACAGTCTGGTCCAGACTCTGGACGAACACTCGTCCTCCATCACTGCCGTCCGATTTGCTGGTCAGTACCAGAACCAGCTGGTCTCATGTGATGTTTGAAGCAGTGCTGCAGATACATTTACTGCAGTACTGTGTGCAGATACTGTAACTTTACTTCACTACTTGCTGCTGAAGCTTTGTTAGAAAGTAAAAGCAGCTGGAGGAAAATGACCTGGAAACAGTCACTTAAAAACACTACAGTCTTCAGTACCGTACAGTACACTACAGTATGCAACAGTAGTGGTAACAGTAAGTAAAGTACTAGTGGTAATATCAGTATGTATTACCTGTCTGCTGAACGTGTTCTTCTTTTTGTGTCCTCCAGCCAACGAGGGGAAGCTGAGGATGATCAGCTGTGGAGCTGATAAGAGCGTCTACTTCCGCACTGCTCAGCAGGTGAGATGTACACCTGAGTGACATCACTGTCTGACAGCCAATCACAGGCAAGAGAGGGTCCAAGTGCTATGTTGTGAAAAACCAGACCAGGATCCAGACTCCCACTGTTTAGTTTCTGATTTTTAATAAATATGTAGGACTAAAAGTATTTTTGTTTTATCTGTGAAGATTCTCAGTCATTAAGGTTTTTTAACGTAAGTCCAGTTGCCATTGAAAAACCTTTTTTGAAATATTTTTGTTTTAGTTCCTTGAAGACATTTTGCCCTCCGTTCCAGAGAGAACGTCCTCTGGAATGAAGGGTGAAACATATTCAAGGAACTAAAACAAGTCTAGTTGCCACCGAATAACATTTTTGGGGATTACCATGACCTGGAAGACTCTTCACAGATATTTAAAAATACTTCTGTTAGTATTTCCTAAAACAGTATCATGAGGACTTGTTCTACACTACACAGTGTTCTTCACACTGCTTCACTGTCCAGCTGAACCACGTTGGTCTGATTCCGTTGATCCTCTAAAATCAGGGACAGAGACGGAACCAGAATCTGTGTATCTGGACTTGACAGTTTTCTTCTTCTCTTGTTCTTGTGTCAGGTGGACGAGGGCTTGGAGTTTACTCGGACTCACCACGTCGTCAGGAAGACGACTCTGTACGACATGGACGTTGAGCCAACTAGAAAGTACGCGGCAGTGGGCTGTCAGGACCGCAACATCAGGTAAGACATACCTGTCATAGAGTGGGGTGGAGGGGTTGGGATACAAGCTGCAGCAGGAGCAGGATGAACCACTGTGATACTTCTTCATCTCTTCTGATTCTTTTTTTATCTTATTCATTGCACTAAGTGTATAAACTGTTGGTGTGTTCAGGTGCTGTCAGACCTGAGGGACAGGAAGAAGAGTCACCTGATCCTTTAGATTGATGGGTAGATACTTGATTAATCACAGAGGGAAATTCCAGTGTTGCAGTAACACAAATAAGAATATAATATAGTTTGACAGTAAAAGGTTATGAGAGCAGCACAAACACACAGGTTCCAACACGAGGACACAGTGAGTCAGTAACAAATCAACAGACGTCTCACGTGACTCATCAAGAACATTTCAGAAGAACTGGAGACGTAAAGAGTTCAAAGCTGCTTCTACAACACAGCAGCAGAAAAAGTTAATAAAAACATGGAGGATGAAGATCAACGAGTCATGAAACTGATAAGCTGGACGACCACTGGAGCTTAGTCGCCTTCCACACAGAGAGAACAGAATGCCTGCTGACCTGAACACCACGTGACCCGTTTCCAGTCTGACTCTGTGTTGTCATGCTGCCACCTGCTGGTCAGAGAGGGAACAACAACCACACAATAAACTGGTCCCAGTTGGAGCCAGTTTCCCTCCTTGCAGCACAGAGCTCAGATCTCCTGAGTCTGATCCAGTGAAGCTCAGGTTCAGGTGGATTTGGATTCATCAGAGACCTGTTCAATAAATCCACCTGCAGCCCTTTTTCTCCTGTTAAAAATCCAGAGAACTCGGCTGTGTTTCTGCCCAGACTTGATGTTTGGCTCGCTCCTTATGTAACAGTGCTTCTGGACACAGAGGAAGTTCCTTTGACCTTTACAGTCTGTGAACCTTTTGATAACATTCTGACTGTAGATGGTGAAAGTTGAATCTCTCTGTTTCCTCGTCTGCAGGATCTTTAACATCAGTAACGGGAAACAGAAGAAACTGTACAAAGGTTCTCAGGGAGAGGACGGCACTCTCATTAAGGTCGGTACCAGCTACAGCTGCTCTTTGCTGTTGCCATGGTGACAGCAGCAGGTGTGGATGATTGACAGGTGTTGACTCCTCCTGCTCCTCAGGTGCAGATCGATCCGTCAGGTCTCTATGTCGCCACCTCATGCTCAGATAAGAACATCAGCATATTTGACTTCTACTCTGGAGAGTGTGTGGCCACGATGTTCGGACACTCAGGTCAGTGTGTGTCTGTGTGTGTGTGAATGGATGCTTTGTATAGTTTGTTATAGTAAAAGTAGTAGTAAAAAAAGTTTTAGTATAATGAAAAAAACTGCAAGTGCAAAAAGCAGTTGGTGTTGTTAAATATGTGCAGTAATACAGTATAAAAAGTAACTTAATGTACTTCACTGTACAAATACGTCAGTACAGTATGTTACAACTTAGTGTTGTAGTTTTTGAGTGTTAGTCATATCATACATCATTTCAAAAGTACTTCAGTGTGTGTTTTAGTGACTCAGTAAACGATGAGTGTGCGTGATGAACTAACGACCTTTGTCTTTGTGTCTCAGAAATAGTGACGGGTCTGAAGTTCAGCAGCGACTGTAGACACCTGATCACAGTGTCTGGAGACAGGTACGGCCTCATCAGAAAACGTCACACAGCGTCAGTGAAACTCTTACAGTAACTATAAAAAATGTGTGTGTGTGTGTGTGTGTGTAGCTGCATTTTCGTGTGGCGTCTCAGTCCAGAGTTGACCATCAGGATGAGGCAGCGACTCTCTGACCTCCGGCCTCCCTGCAGCAGCAGCAGCTCACAGAGCTGCAGAGAGCAGCAGAGGCCTGTGACCCTCAGGTAAACGTGTTTGTATTTAAACCTTCAGATCAATTAATGACTAATACAGAGCTGATAATCATCATAGTTTATTCAAGATTTTGACTGAAGCTTTATTACATTTTTAAATATTAAATCTACTGAACATTAAAAAGAACAAAGCACAGGTAACGTTGTTAATAAAGTTGTTCTTCAATCTTAACACAGATCTGTTAATAATCAATAACAAGAATGTTTCATAAAATAATTGTGTGTCTGAGCAGCAGGGAGGTGTCGTCTCCTCGTGTTGTCACTATGTCATCTGACAGTGACAAGGAGGAAGAGGAGGAGGAAGAGCAGCTGAGCAGTCCTTATATGGTCACCACAGGAAGGCTGGAGGAGGAGGAGGAGGGAGGTCTGTCACCATCCCAATTAAACTATTAGTAACTTAAACTGGTACAGAGTCATTTCCAGTATAACCAGTACTTAAAGACGTCCTGACTGGTTTCGCTAACAAGAGAAAGGTTTGTGTGTTTGTTAGCTTCAGGTGACGTGTTACCTGCAGCGTCCTGTTCTTTCTCTGATTCGTTACAGCTGTGTGTGAGGAGAACTTGGACTCTGTGAACTCTCAGAGCTGCAGAGACGACAGCAAGGTTGGTGCACAGGAGCTTTTTACTCACTTTTATTATTCATCTTTTTTAATAGAAACGATCGAGCTGCAGTTAATGATTCAACCGTAATCTGGATTCTGGACTTGAACAGAATCAAACAGTCAGGACAGTTCAGGATCTTTGTCTCTGACTCCTCAGGAGGTGTCAGGAGATCGACTCCCCCGCCGTCGCTGGTCCAGAAGAATGGGCAGCGCTGACGGTGTCCTGATGGTGAAGTCCATGTTGGATCTTAGGCTGCTGGACTCGTACTGCCCTAATAGACACGAGGAGCAGCACGAGGTCGAGAAACTCAAAGACTCTAAACCAAACTCCATAAAAAAATTTTTTTAAATTCTACATCACGTGAACAAAATGTTAAGGTAACAATTTTCTCTGCAGGTAAAGACCCGCCCCATTGATGTTAGCACCGCCCACTTCAGTCACAGGGGGTGGGGAGGAGGGGAGGCGGGGTTTCACAGGACCAACGAGGAGCTCGGTAGTACCATCAGTTTGCAGGTCACAACTGCATGGGTGAGAACAGAAACACAAATACTCACAAGCAGTCTGAAACACTTAGATCAATGTTCACTTACTATTTTTAATAGAGCTTTTGTGCATTTCACAGTCTTCTTCAGTGGTTTAGCACCTGTGATGCAGTAGTCAGAGTTTAGAAATCAGACCATTCAATGAAGAAGACCATGAGAAGCGTTTGAAAACAAAGTTGTTGAGTGACTTTAATTTAGAATATTCCCCAGGTGGATGACGAGGCGAGGACCAATCAAAGGCCAGACTTCATCCCATTGTCCAATCCCAGCCCAGACAGGGAGGAACCAGTGCTCTATCCTAACCAATGGGAGGACAGCATGAGCCTGGCAGGCAGGTAGGACGGTTTCTCTTCTGGCTTATCAGAACTATGTGGGACATTTGTGCACCTGCTCTCTGTAACCCCGCCCCCTCCTGTCAGTGAGTTCCAGGTGAAGGAGGTGTGTCCTCGTGCTGCAGGTGGACGTCAGGATAAACCCAGTCCAGACAGTGGCTGCTCACTGGGATTCATTTCCAGACTGCCCAGTCCAGACAGACCAGCAGGAGACGGTGAGACAGACAGACCTGTAGGAGACCAGAGATGAGGGAGGTGTTTCAGACAAAGTGTTAAACTGGTTTGTCTCTGTCCACACTACAACACTCAGACATGAGCTGGACACTTCTCGTGTCCACAGCAGTGTGGACCGAGTAAAACCTGATCAGGAAAAACTTGTAGATTAGACAAAGTCTTCAGGTTTTCAGTAGCTTCACTGTCTGACCTGTCTCACATTTTGTCCTGTGTGTTGTCTCTCAGACTCTGAGCCCACAGAACCTCTCTGTGGGAACGGAAACTCCTCTGAGCTGGAGGATGAGGATGAAGAGGAGGGAGTAAGAGTAGTCAGGGAGGTTGAAGTGTCTCACCTGGTTCCTCAGACTCCAGACCAGGAGGCTTTTCTGAAAGAGCACTTTGTCACACTGGCTGACCTCTCAGCCTCAGGTACGGATCACCGTCTGAAACACCCCCATCAGTAGATCTGCTGAAACCAGAACTATTAGTCCAGAGCCGTCTTACTGCTTACATGCTGGAAAAACAGGAAACAGTTTAGTCATGTTTCTGCCGTTTAGTGATCCGGGTCACTTCCTACTGTCATCCCTGGTAGATCCACTGTAGGTAACAGAGTTCAGACCTGTGCCGTGTTTAACGTGACACTGAAATGCAGATCTAGACTCACAACCTCCATAAAAAAGTGAGGTTAAACACAGATAACCAAGCCTCAGAACCACCACAGCAGAACCATGAACAGACGCCCAACGGCCATGAAGTGTAGGTACTGGGACTGTTCTGTGTCAGTAAGTGATGACGTGTGTCTTTACAGGGAGTCCGAGCAGAGCGTCACACAGCTCCAGTGAGAGTCTCAGCATCTCATCCCGGTTCTTGTCCCAGAATTCAGCTGGAAGGTAAAACATCAAATTACTGCTTCAGAACCTCAACAAGTCCAGTATCCTGATCAGAAGCTGTAATATTTTAATAAACTGGGACAGTAAAAGTGTTGATCAGGACTCCTTCAGGTTCTCTTCAAGTTCTTGTTCTTGTTTTTCATCCAGTCGAACCATGTTTCCTCTTCCGTCTTGGACCAGCGGGGGAGGAGGAGTGGAAGTCAAGCCTCGTCCTCTGGTCTCTGAAGTCCGACCTCTGATGGAGCAGAACCAAATTCAGGACAGGAGGGTATCGTGGCACCAGGACCATATCCATTCACAGATCAGCCCTATCCAGGACCAAACAAAGTCTCCTCAGGTTGTTAAGCAGATCCAGCACGGTACAGATCAGCTCCAGAGCCAGATGGATGGAGAGACCTTGAACAAGCAGATGTACAGGCCTTCCCCACTGAAGAAGAAAGTCCAGACTACGGTAGAGTCCAGGAGGAACATGGGCCCAGCAGCCCGTGCTGCTGCCTTCCACCTGAACTCTGGACTCCGGAAAGCCCAGTCTGTCCACAGCCTGATGACCGACACAGGTAATGTCCGAAACCCAGAGAAACAGTAAAACAACCTGTCAGAACAGGACTGTGGACCAGGATCAGACTTTGGACTTGTCCTGAAGAATTTGGGACTCTGGACTCAAATACAAATTTCTCTCCTCTGTCTTTTACAGGTGACCCGAGTGTCTCTCAATCAACCTCTCATGCATCCAGAGAGGTCCCCCCTCAGCGTCCCACCACCCTCCCCTCCTCCCCCAGACTCCCCTCATCTGCAGCCCTGCCCCTTCAGAGACCCAGTCCTGCCTCCCCCAGGTCCCCCCAGCAGGAAACAGCTGCTGTCACCTTGACTGCTGCCACCATGCCAAGGAAGTCTTCATCTTCCGCCTCGACTCCGCTGGCTCCTCGCTCCTACATGAGCCCCACTGCCAGCTCGATGGCCAAGATGTCCCGCTCCACCTCCGTGGGCGACGGTCTCAACGTCCCTGAACCTGCTGAGGATCCTACAGTGACATCGCCGTCAGTTACCACCTCCTCTCAGCTCAAAGAGACTTCACCTCCTCTTGTTGCTGTGGTGCCCTCCAATGCAGCTCTGGCTGCGCCTCCTCACGCTGCAGTCGTCCCTGTCGCCTCCTCGCCTCTGAGTAACCACAGCAACCAGGGGGCGCACCCCCGTGGTCTCCAAGCTCGGGTCACTGGAAGCAGCAGACCGCTCCCCGACAAGCCCTCACTCTCCTCCTTCTCACCTTCCAACAAGACCAACACAGGCACCACTTCCTCGTCTCGGCCTCCTCCAGTCTCTGTCTCCCCCCTGACCCCTCCACGACAGGAGGAGCCGCCTCAGACACCTGCAGACAGCAGTGCACAGCAGAGCGATGACGCAGGTTTGGACTCTCATCTTCCTTCTCCTCCTCCCTTCATCCTGTCATCTCTACATCTGTGCTCAGACTCTGTCCCACGTCCTCCTCTTCATCACTGCACTCCTTCTCCTCCTCTCGTTCAGTCCTAACGGGTGAGATGTGTTATGCCTCTTTTCTCTCTTTAATGTCCTTCTCAACATTTCATTCTCAACTTTGTTTCATCAGCAGCTTCTCAGCTGAAACTGGTTCCTCAGGTCAAACAGTTAAAATAACAACTACAGAGAAAACTGGAGAATGAAACCTGTTCAGTTTATGTTCAGTTTACCTGTTTAACAGGTAGATATAGTAACATGTAGAAGTAATTAGATCCTGATAATGTTAAACTCATGTGCTGCTTGTGGTTTAGTGATCTTACCTACTTCCTGCCCCTCTCTCTCGTCATGTCTGCAGACCAGCCAATCAGTGTTGAGACCTGCAGAGCTCTGACCAATGAGCTTCAGAGCTGCTTTAGGAGAGCAACACACCTGTACAGGAAGGTGAGGATCAGGTGCCACGTTAACGCTGTGACCAGTCACACATTTTCAGAACGGTCACGTGATTGTTCACAATTAACAAGGTGACGTGTAATTAGAAAAACTGTGCAGTAATGACCACTGTGCTCACCTGGATCAGGTAGCACAGAAAGTTTGTGTGTGAAGTTTTTCCTGAATCTCAGTGATTACTGAAAAAGAAATGTCATCGTCATGTGTAGTTATGTGATGTAGCTGCACAGAACAACTGACCAACCAGGTTGATATTACTCCATCAGAGCTAATACTACTGCAGTAGAATAGTGAAACCTGGTTTAGTGACTGGTCTGAAATTAGTCACAAAGACCTGAAGACGGACTTGACCCTCAGACCACTGAGTCAGACTGACCTAGATCAGCTGCAGATCCTGAGCGTAGATCAGACTGAGGGTGGGGGCTCACCTGTTTCTCTGCTCCTGCTGCAGGTCAGTGGCTCCTCTCCCGATGATTCCGCCCCTGACCAGCAACAGATGGCCAGCATCCTATCGGAGGCTTTCCGGTCCATGAGGGCGGAGCTCGACTCCCTGCCGCTCAGAGCACCGAGCATGCTGGGAGTGGAGGGAGGGTTGGGAGGAGTCGGGGAGATGAAGACTGCAGCTCTGCTGGAGGAGTACTCTCTGCTGCTGCTGCAGGCCGTGCACAGGAGGGTCAACACCTCCCACCCTGAACCACACTGATCCTCCTCTTCAGGCCTCAGCAGGATTAACACGACTACATCCTTTTTCTTGTCTCCCTTCTTCCCTCCTCTGTCTGCTTGTTCTTCCTCCTGCTCACATCATTTTCTTTACCGTAACAACCTAAAACAATCTTCTCCTCCTGCTCTTTCCTTCCCTCTCGTCCTCTTTGACTCTTCTCCTCCAAATCCATCTTTTATCTTCTTTGTTCTTCTGTTTTTCCTCCTCTCCTTCCTGTTCTTGCTTCTCTTCCTCCTCATCTCCATGATGAAGGATTCTAAGCCATTTTGGTTTTTCCTGTTATGCAACAAAACGTTTTCGTCTTAACTCGTGACTTTTTCAGGATCAAAGGATTTTTTAAAGACATTTCTCTATTTTCATTCCCGTCAATCTGAAGGATCAATTGGATTATTGATCACTGATTATTGGTGCAGAACTGTCAAGATTTTAAACAGCAATACGAGACAGTTGAACAAACATCTTTTCTGTGTTTATTTGATGTTGAAAGTGAAACGCTTCCTGTTGGACGATGACACTACTGAACACTCCATGTTTTCTAAAGTCATGGTTCTTACTTTGAAAGGTTAATGAGGTTGTACATTTTTATAATTGTTAGTACACAAACATTTTGGACTTACAAACAGGTCCAAGTTATGTTTTTGTTAAAGCTCAATAAAAGTTTGAGACTTTTTGTGTTTCTCAGACTGATTTTTGGACTGTTATATTTTTATTATACTGCTTTGTAGAATAAAAGTGGTGAAGCCTCAAAACCTGCTGCAGCACTGATATATTCCTCACTGTCTGGAAATATTGTACATTTTGCTGACAGTTTTAGTTCCAGATTATTCTTTTAGGTTAAAAGTTCACATTAAAACATCTGCTAAATTTATACTAAACTGTAAGTTAAATAGTAAAACAGCTGCAGAATAATATTTATTTTGATCTTACTGAGGCAGGATTTGAAAGCAGAACTTCTGCTTGGACCTGTGTTTTTATGCACTAATCTTCTAAGACTTGAGAAATAGTAAGTAGTAATAAGACTATAAATTAAACCTTAGGCCTGTGCATGAAATCATAGTAACTATTAATAATTAGTTAAAATAACAGCTGAATAAAATCACCAGAACCAGACAAAACCAGGTAGAAGACACAAAAAACTAAAACATGCAAAAGCAGAGTAGAAACGCAAACAGCTTAAAAAAGATCAAAAGGCCCCAAAGACGAGCAGAACTCAGGAAGTTTGTTAATTCTCTGATGTCCATCAGCAACTCACTGACCCTACCAAAATAAAAGCGCAGTCTCAATGTTCCTGATGGATAACTGACATGATGGTTTATTGTTTAAAGGATGTCTCACTCCTACCCTTATCCTGGGACTCTCCTGTCAGAGCGAGAACAGTAAGAATCCAGAAAAGACGCTGAAGTTTCGGGAGTCGTCGTAGAGCCGGTAGCTGGCCGGCAGACTGAGGCGGACTAGGTCGCCCCCCTCTAGCTGCAGAACTACGGTGTTAGACGTGGAGGCGTAGCCGCCGTGGTCGTTCAGGTCTAGGTTGAAGATGATTGGCTGGTTGTTTCTGTATAGGTACAGTCCCATGTAACCTTTCAGGTAATCTGCTGCCGTGAAGCTGAAGAAGTAAACTCCTCTGACAGGAGCCATGAACACACCTGATGGACGAACACATGTGAATCAGTGATTTTCTTCTTCTGCTGAAGCACTTAAAGGAACAGTTCACCATAAGCTGTAAGTGTTTGGCATATTATATTATTATTCAGCTACGTGGTTGAATATCCAGCATCTGTTTGGTCCTGTTCAAATCTACACTCTGGGGGGCGGGGGGTCATCAGAAACCAGTTACTATAAATATCCAGGTTAGTCTACACAGAAGATTCAACAGATTAAAATGTGTTAAAATGTTAATGATTTGTGTTAAATTTGTTGCTTAAAAAGAAAAAGAATTGATAAATTAACACCTGCAGCCCTGTTGTAGGCCTGGCCGATGTTGGTGAAGGTTTTAGAGAAGATCAGAGTTCTTTCCTCATCAAACGGACCCACTGATCCTGAATCAGTCAGTCCAGCTGAAAACGCCACCTTCAGCTTATCTGACAGAAACAGGTTTCACATCAACGTCACCTTTTTATAATGTGACTGAACCAACGTGACATCAGCTTTCTCGTTAAATTGTCGTTAAAGTTCACACCTGAGCTAGTTTTTGTGATCAGCTGCAGGCGATCATCAGTCTCATTCAGTCTGAAGTTCAAAGCTGAAAATCACAGATCAGATCGGTCAGACAGCAGGACTCAAATATGTCTTTAAAAACACCATCTCTTACCGGTGTTTTCTGTCCTTAAATGTTGCAGATGTTTCTCCAACTCTGCAGAGAAAACAATAAATATACTGAGGAGCTGTGCTCAGTCAGACGTTCATCTGTTACACAGCTATGTTTTTTCTCCAAGCAGTTATAAACCATATATACATTAAACCACCTGCTGAGATTCTCTTCTTTAAAAACACATGTTCATTATGCATAGAATCAGCCCAACAAGTTCACCCCAACCGGTCGAGGCATATGACCGCTCACCCTGAGCCTGGTTCTGCTTGAGGTTTCTTTCGTTAAAGGGAGTTTTTATTCTCCACTGCTGCCTTGTGCTGCTTAGTGGGACTGTTAGGTTTTCTGTGTAATTCTATATAGTTACATTCTGTTCTTAAACCTTAAACACTGTAAAGTGCAGTGAGTTTTAAAGCTGTGATGTTACCTTGAGTTTCCCTCTGAGATGTTGTCACTCGATCAGAAACAGAAACCAGCTCAGCAGCTGTGGCTGAAACATAAAGAAGCTCAGAACATAGAAACTGCAGGTTTACATTGTGCCAGTGAACATTTGATCTGAAGTCACCTGTGCTTTGTGTCCTGAGCTTGTCCAGCTGCTCCTCAGTAACGTCCAGTCTAAGACCGACAGCTGACATCTCGGCCTCACACACTGAAATCAGGGTTTGACGTTTTATTATGACACATTATTAAACTGTAATAACCTGCAGGACTATCAGTCATTAGTAAAACATGACCATCAGGCCTCACTAGAAACGTTACTGCTGGATCTTGCAGGTCTGACTTTCTTTAAAGGTCCCATCAGAGTTCAGGATAGAGTTATCTGAGGTTCCTCTGGGAACCTGCTGATTGTCTTAGGTGGCATGTCCAATAAATGGTTCATTATTTGTTTTTTATCACAAACTTAAACTTAAAGACGACAGAAGAGCATTTGTGTCCTGAGTCACACTGTGAATCTAGAAAACCTCCAGGTGCTCTCTTCTTCAGAACCTCTTCAGGAATCACTCAAAACACCAGACTGGTTCCAACCCCACTGGTTCTCATTAGGTTGGAGAGGGAAGGAACAGAAGCTAGTGAACAATCAGAGTCAGCGACCACCTGAAAAACCTGTTGCTATAACAGGATACATACGTCTGGAGCTGTTGTGTTGTTCTGTCAGTCTGGACTCCATCAGGGAAATCTGATCAGACTGAACTAAAAATACAAACGCAGCACAAACACATCAGTCAGTTCAAATGTCCTACAGAATTCCTCAGAGAACCTGCTGGATGTTCCACAGTTCACATCTGCTCACTTTTTCCATTAGAACAAGACTAAATAAAATTGACCTGTATTTTCTGTCCTCAGATCCTCCAGGTGTCTCTCACTGACGTTCAGTCTGAGCTGCAGAGCTGAACCAACGAATGATTTATATTTAGTTTAATGGTTTAATTAATAATTAAATCAATTAAATCACTGCAGAATAATAAAAGAGTTGATTTTACCTGCAACGTGAGTCTCCACTTGTTCCAGAAGTGTCTCTGTGGATCCCAGTCTGAGCTCCAGAGCTGCTGAACATTGACACATTTACTGGGGCCAGTTGAACCAGGTCAGAAATAATTCAACAACAAAGTAAATATGAACCCACCTGTGGTGGTGTTGTGTTCTTCTGTCAGTCTGGACTCAACCATGAAGATCTGATCAGACAGAACTGAAAAATAAAAACATCAAAAACTAATTCAACTTCAACATGAAAACATTAGTAATAATGTTCACTGAGTTTAGCTGAAGAAGGTAATTATTCTGGTTCCTCAGAGAACAATCAATCAGTTATTTCTCTGCGATCTTCTTCCGTGTTCTGAATAAATCACATTCTTACCCATGTTTTGTCTCCTCACATCCTCCAGTTGTTTTTCACTGGTTCTCAATCTGAGCTTCAGAACTGCACAGGAAATGATTCCTGATTAACCCTATGGCTTCACTGGTTAATTAAAAACAATTGGAGAGTTGATGTTACCTGCTACATGAGTCTCCAGCTGTTTTAGATGTGTCTCAGTAGATCCAAGTCTGAGCTCCAGAGCTGCTGAAGAAACCACTTTATTTAATTTAAGATTTAGATGCTGAGTGATGATGGAACTACTAAAGTAAATGTTCCACCTGTGGTGTTGTCTGAGAGTCTGGACTCCATCAGGGAAAACTGAGCAGACTGTACTGAAAAAACAAAATAATCAGTAAGAATCTTCTAGTTAATTAAGAGATTTAGATTCTTTAATCAGATGTTGATTATTGTGATTTTATTTACTCTGGATTCTTTACAGTCTCCGTCAGAACAATCAACAAATGTTTGGACTAAAACACATTAGGATAAACAGTTACCTCTGTTTTCTCTTTTAAGATCTTCCAGATGTTTCTCACTGATATTCAGCCTGTCAAACAGCTCTGAACAGAAACACGGTCAGAGTTCAGTCTGATTTATTTGACAACCAAAGGTATCACTGACAGGCTGCTGACCTGAAAGATTAACTAATGACAGACGTACCTGTGCTCGTTTTCTCTAGCAGGTGCTCAGTTGTGTTCAGTTTCTTCTGCAGCTCCAGTGTGGAGGTCTGATCTGAAAACAGAACTGATACAAGAAGATAACTTAAAAAGTCAGACTTACTTCAAATTAAAGTTCTAACTGTAACTGATGTGGAGTAACAGAATTGCTGAAGCTGACAAATGGAACACTGAACAGGTTTCCGTTTTTATCCTGTGTTTATTCTTGCTGCTGTTTAATATCCAGTCAGAGATGATTTATACTCATTAGGAGTTCCTCAGGGAGCTGTGTTGGGTCCTCTGCAGTTTCCGTTTTATGTCAGCCTTAGAGTTTTCCTTTGTAAAAATTAGCTTGAGCTAAGAGTTTCAAATATGTTTCTATCACTTTATGCAAAGTTCAGTCTTCTTAAAACACATATTCAGAGTTACCTTTGTTCTCTCTCCTCAGCTCTTCCAGATCCTTCTCACTGATTTTCAGTACGCTCAGCAACTCTATCAAAGAAGATTAAATATGAGAGAGTGAGACAGTAATTCATATGTGTGTTAACACCTGTAGTGTTTTTGCTGCTGTTAGTCAGGACTGTAAAAGAAAATTTTAATTTGAATAGACTGAACTTAAAACACAAATGTGCTAAATCACAACTTTGACGAGTATTAATGTGATCACCAGCTCACAAGATGAGCAGGTTCTCTGGGGAACCTTCATATATTCAATGTTCCTAGAAGAATCACTTACTCTGAGAACTTCCCAATTTAAATATAAGTCTAACTTTCTCTTCATCTTAAACATTCCATCACTGAAAACAACAATGCTGTTAATAGACATATTTAGCATGAAAGCATCAGTGTTACCTGTGTTTTCTTTTTGCACAGTTTCCAGATGTGTCTCACTGATGTTAAGCCGGTTCAGCAGCTCTGAAAAAGGTCCAGAAATAATGAGAGTGCAGGTTTAGAGAAGGCTGCAGTTTTACTGTGGTTCCTGCACTGACTAACTGCACCTGTGTTCAGGTTGCTCTGCAGACTCCGTGTCGAGTCCAGTTTCCTCTGCAGGTTCGTGAGTTCTGAGATTTGATCTAAAAAACAGAAAAGGTACAACAGTTCCTGTGTTTTTCTGTTCACACTTTCTCAGACACACAGTCTGTTACCTGTCCTGTCTGACCGCAGCTGATGTATCTGACTCTCAGCCGAGGTCATTCTGACCTGAAGCTGCTTCACTGGATCAGTCTGAACTAAAAACAAAAAAAACCTCATCTTGTTTGTATCCTGCAGGTGAATGTTTGAGGTGTTCTCCAGTGTACTCTTGTACACTCCACCTGCATTAGCACTAAATGTTGAACAAAATCTGTGCAAATGCTTTAAACAACCTGATGTTTGTTCACTGTCACAGATAATCACTTTTCAGGTAGGATCAAGTAGGTAACAGCTCTACAGATGTCAGCTTCCTCTAAAGCTGGTCTAAACTTCCACCTGCTCCGTGTCGCACAACAGAACTCATTTAACCCCTTCTCTCAGACCCTCCACAACCAGACCCCCACCTCAGAGCGGTACGTCACACACCTGGTGGTGTGTAACGAATAGCTGCAGCATCTGCTTTGTGTTTCTCACCTGTAGTTTGTTTATGCAGCTCGTCCAGGTGATATTCTTCAACACTCAGTTTTCTGCTCAGAGCTAAAACCACGTTTGTAAAAAAAAAACAAACAAAAACAACCATTAAGAGAAATGTGTTTAACACGGCTGATCGGACACAGAATAGGATCCAACTCTCATTCTGTGGTATCAGAGGAAATAACAAATAATACATGTATGCATCAGTCCAGGTGTTTCTCACCTGTGTTTTCAGTCTGCAGCTCGTCTAGGTGTTCCTCTGCATCCTTCAGTCGAGTCTCTACAGAAACCAGTCGACCTGAAACAACAACAAATAAAACATCATGTTGAGGATCACGTCATTGAGCATTGATCAGGTTGGATTATTTACCCAGATCAACACGAAGCTGGTTTCTCTCAGCAGATGTGTTCAGTTTCTCCTCCAGTGACTTCAGTCGGCTCTGCAGAGCTGAAACAACAGATTCACCCTCTCATCCACCTGCTGTAAACCACACTCTGATGTGTTTCTGTTACTCTGGATCATGTTCACGTTGTTACTTTAATGAAAACTGATAAAAACTCAGAGACTCTGGTTTTATTTCCAGAGGTGGGTAGAGTAGCCAAAATTTGTACTCAAGTAAGAGTAGCATTATTTTACAATAATATTACTCAAGTAGAAGTAAAAAGAAGTCATCAAAAGATTACTCAAGTAAGAGTAAAAATGACGGATCCATCCATCCATCCATTATCAACCGCTTATCCGAGGTCGGGTCGCGGGGGCAGCAGCCTAAGTAGGGAAGCCCA
>JAUYWH010000014.1:295792-323003 GCA_034779795.1 Ctenopoma multispine
CCCCCCCCCCCCCCCCCCCCCCCCCCCCCCGCGCAGCCTCACGAACATCTGGACTCTATTTTGGTAATTTGACAGCCCCACCTTCTCTCTGCTCCTCCAGCTGGTCCACCTTCCTCCTCAGGTCTGAGTTCAGCCCCGTCAGTAGCCTCCTGTCCTCCTCCACCCGCTGCTCTGTGCTCCTCAGCCCCTCCCTCTGTTGGACCACCGTCTCCTCCAGTCCGTCCAGGCTTTGTCTCTGCTGCTCAGCCTCCACCTCTCTGTCCCTCAGACGGCTCTCCATCCTTCGCAGGGTCTGACGTCGGTCCACTTCCTCAGCCTTCAGGCTCAGGACCAGCTCGTTCAGCCCCCGCAACTCGTCCAAGAGGACGGGGAGCTCCAGGGGGACATCCAACCCTGTCCTGACCCCACCCATGTGGAGGACAGGAGCGCCCAACTGTCCCTGAGCAAAGCCCAGACACAAAGAGACGAGGAGCAGCAGAAACCGAGCAGTAGACTTCATCCCGCAACCAAAACCTGCTGCAGAACCAGAGTTCAGCAGCTAATCCACCAACACTAATCTGAGTGAAGTAGCAGGAGCAGTGGTCTGACTGAAACAAGCTCCTCCCACCACGGATCACAAAACCCAGAGGATAAACATCATTTACAGAATCTGATGTTTGAACCTCGACCTGAAAAACCTGATTCACTTTGTCCAGAGTCCAGAGTCCCAGGTTTTAGTTCAATTCCCGCTGTTAAGAACAACTTTCTCAATAATTTCTCAATAAATTGTTTTACAGAATTTCACAAAATACTAAAACCAGATTTTATCTTCTGTTGCTCGTGTTCAGTTTCCTGCCACATTAAACTTTATTTTACAAAAGTTTCGACCTAAAATGTAACTTTATTCAATCAGATGCTGATTGATTTGATACGAAGCTGTAGTTCGGGACGTGAGAGCACAGACACAGGATGATGATGATTATGTGAGCTTGTAACGAGCCCTGCAGCCGGTGGAGGGCGCCGTCAGGATCTTACACAGTTCACCAGGGGAGATTTAGTTTGTCCTCTGCAGCGCTGCATTCCAAACATAACTAACACACTAATCTGCAGCTCACAGAACAAAAACCAGCTCAGAAGATCTGTGTGACCCGCTGTCACGTGCACGGTTCTGATGATCGTGTGTGTGTGTGTACACTGGAAACAGGCACGTGGATGTTATGTTTACCTAGGACCAAGAACCTTAAGTAGATGCAGAGGAACCAGGATCTAAATGTAGGTCTCCCCCCCCAGTCACCCTGATGGTCGATTGAGCATGAATACAGGGACATGGGGGGGGTTTACTACAGAAAGAAAGAAAGCAGCAGAACTTTCTGAGAAACGCAGCTTAAAGCTGTTTTAACAGAATTTTCTCACGTATCATCATGTGACAACTGAAACTCTAGGAAAAGCAGTGAAGGTGAGCACTGACCTGAGGACTGATGGTTCTAACGGGTCGTCCTGTATCCTGTAAATCTCAGATGTGTTAAAAAGAAACTTTTAGTTCAGAAACTTTAGGAAACATTTTTATTGTAAAGCAAACTTTTCATGGCAACAGAGAAAATCAACAGCTTCTCTTCTTCCTTCCTTACATATCTGATCCTCAGCACAGCTTCAGATACTCACGTTCTATCCTGAATGTTCTGAACCAAGTCTCCTTCAGTCCAGTTTGTAGTTAGGCAGCTGATGTTCAGGAGTCACTTTGTTTCTCATCATCACCACAGAAAAAAAACTAAAACTGAAAAATAAAACCAGGAACTTGCCCTTTATGATGAGGAGTCAGAGGCAGGTGGACGGGTCAGAGAACCCAAGCTCGGTTCCGTTTCTCATCATGAGTTTAAACGCTGAGCACAGAATGTTGTCAATAAATCTCAAAGACTAAAACCAACAGTGAATCCAGAACCAGGCTTTAGTTAACCTGTAAAAGTCTTTATACAGTACTACAGTACAAATACTAGTACTGCAGTACTAATACTTACGCTGTAGTACTGTAACATCCCTTTTTACTGTGTCAGAACTGGGTCTCATTAAATAAAATACAGTCTTGTTTTCATGAGGAGGAAACACAGCAGAGACTCTTCACACTGACTTAACCTGTCACATGCAGAACATGATCCGTGTGACTTCTCCTCCAGCTGACTTTTACTGGACAGTTTGAACTGGACCCTGGTTTAACACGCGATGCAGCCGCCTCCTTATTTTGCTGTGTGTTGCCAGATCTGTTTGATGATGGTTCATTACCATCTATTTAAAACACACATCTTGTGTTTGTTGGTTTCAGCTGGACCAACAAACACTGCTCAGTGAAACCATCCGTTCTCTGCAGTCATGGCACATGTGAGATTCTAAAAAGCTTATTAGATGTAAGCAGGGCAGAGAAATCAGGTAAATCAGGTTCATGTAAATTAAAACACCAAAACCAGTTTCTGGATTCACTGATGTTACCTGTTGGTGAGTCGTTGCTGGTTTTTATAACATTTGTTGACCAAAAATCTCAGGTTTGATCCCACAGGCTGCTGAATGGAGTCTGTACTCAGCCAAAGATCATCTATGAAGGAAGACGGTCCACTCTCTAAAGTCACAATTCTTGTTACACTTGTGTCATTTAGAAGATCTGTGTGTTTAAATTATCTGAAACGGTGAAAACACTGAATCACTCAGTGTTTTCTTCTGAGACTCGATCAGAACTTTGTAGTTTTTTATTTGTAGTATGTGAGACGAGTGTTCACGTCTCACATCACAGACTGTTTCTCACAGGTTCATTATAGTTGATTTCAGAAGCTCAGTGAGCAGCAGAGAAACTTTAACATCAACTCAGTTTGTTAATACTAACAACTTAAATCAGCGCAACACAACTCATCAGTGTGTGTTTGGACCTGGTCTCATGTTTCAGTTTCATTTCTCTGTCTGATCTTAACGTCTGAGTTTGACATCAGCGTGACACGGGTATGAGCACTGACAGGTTCTCGTTGACCTGCTGACCTCTGACCTTCCAGTCTGACCCCTTACCCCCCCCCCACTCCTCCACAGGCCAAAGCCTGGGACCGGATCATGTTAGAGGACGTGGCTTGGATCACTTGGATCAGCGCTGGCCGGTGTAGGCTCGGAACCAGGAGGTGACAGAGGCAGCAGCTGATGAGATCATGCCCCCGGTGTTGGCGGAGGGCTGGGAGACCTGCAGCGCACTCTGGGAAAGATCCATCGACTGTGAAGAGACAAGAAGGAGAAGACGACACACGATGAGGTAACACATGGTCCAAATCCCTGGACTGAAAGTCTGGTTATTTGGTTTCTGCTACTCTGAAGGTTCCTCACTAGATTCTACTTTATTACATCAAATGTTTAAAGTTTCAGGTCCACAGCCACGTTTATCTCCTCCTGGCATACAAGAAGCTACAGACCCAGGTTCCCTGCTCATTCAGGATCCCAGCAGGACCTGTGTGGACCTGATGTCAGTGTGAGGAGACTGGGTGGAGAAGGGTGATGTTTTATTTCTCTCATAGAACCTGAATTTGTGAGTCGAGTTCAACATGATGACGTGTTCAGCATCACGCTGCATGTTACACATCTCAGCAGAACAAACTGAGAATAAGAAAAACTTCAGAACCAGGACGTCTGTTCGAACTGAGGCTGAAAAGTTCTACACAACACGTGACATCAAGAATTGGATTCTGTGCAATCATGATGACACAAGGAAACGAGAAACGACTTCTGTTTTAGAAATAAACTGAATTAAACTGAATCAGACACACAATCCCAAGTCTGACTTTTAAACCTTAGTCTTAGTCTGACAGGTGTTTCTGGTGTGATCCAGATGTTTCTACCTGTGATGGGATGTCACAGAACCGTGGACTGGGCACCGTCTCCCAGTCCGTCCCCAGGTCTGTCTCCTCATCCGTCACAGCCTCGTCCCCACTCTCCTCCGCCGGCCCTGCCGCCTCTGGCTCCACAAACTCCATCGACTCCTCCAGGTCGGCGCTGACCTCGAACGGACCCGTCCTGTACCGAATGGAATAAACTCATTTAGCGATTCCCTTGGGGTTGTCTATAAGGTTGTACACATGACTAAATGAAACAGAGTCAGGATGGTTCAGGTGTACCTCACCTGCCCAGGTTGTCGTTGTCAGGGGAAACCAGAAACATGATGTTTCTCAGAGTGTGATGAGGATGCAGCTTCTCACTGTCTACATGCTAAAACACACGGGAACATGGATAAAAAAACTTTATTTAAGATTCGTTTGTATGGGAGAAAATTTTCCCTTTTACTGAGAAGAATCAAAAAGAACCAAAACATCAGAACCAGCCGTCCTCATTCTATCTGTACAAACATCCACCTGGACTCATTATGAACAGATCCGAACATGACTCTGTGCTTTAATCTAGTTTTTCAGTGTGTCTGACCTGGGAGAAGCACAGATGCAGGGTGTTGGTGTTGAGTTTGCTCAGAGCTCTGGTGAAGCGGTATCGGCTCAGGTTCTCTCCACAGAACTCACTGAGGAACAAAAACACTCATCAGACACAATCGGACGCTCTGTATTCAATGGTGTGTTGCGGCAGTGAAGGCAGCAGCAGGTGTGTCCTACCTGTTGCAGAGTTTCTTGGGCAGGTTAACGTCCAGGATGTGAGACAGGATGGTGACGAGCTGAGTGGCGAAGCACAGAGCAGCACTGATGGTGTGAGCGGGGTTAATATGGTCCATCTCTGCAGGACAGAGGTCAGAGGTCACAGCAGGTCATGAAAATGTGTACCAGAGGTCTTGGATCTGACTAAACAACCTGAGGAGCAGAATAAATACTGATCTCTACTGGTCAGGTTCTCGTCTGTTTTCTGATCGTGTAAAGTTCTCCTGAGTCTTTGGGAAAGTTTACACGGATCTGTGTGATCTCAGAGTGATGCTAAAGAAAATCACCATTTCAGAGAGAAAGACAAAAGTAGAAGTAGAAAAATATTGTTGACGTGACTGATGCCGACTTATCACTGTAGCATCTTCATGCTGAGAATAAAACTCAGGGTTAATATTCTCTGTGATCACAAACAGACTCTTGACATTTGACTTTTCACAGGTGAAACATTCAGGCTGTGAAACTACACTGATCTGACCTCTGACCTACTGTCACCTGTATGCCTGCCCCCCTCCCCACTCCCCTCCTCACCTGGGCCCTGGTTGGAGCTCTTCTCCTCCACCCATGTGTAGTAGGCGGAGCAGTCTCCGTTGCTGGGCAGGCTGACGGGGGGTCCCGTGATGCTGATGCTGGTCTCTCCGTTCTGGTCGTCCCAGATCCAGCGTCCCGACATGTAGGTGGTTCTCCGGGCCTCGGCCAGCTCGCTCACCGTGCTCGAGGTCAAAGCGGAGTCGCACTCAGCCACCACGTCAGCAGGGTCTCTGAGCAACACACACAGACATGTCAGCCTCCAAACAACAGTCACAGTCGGACTCTCCCAGGTGTTCACTCACCTGCTGCCCTGCTTCTCCTCCTGCGTGGGGAAGATGTGCGTCGTGAGCTCCAGGATGTGTTCTCGCCTCAGAGCAGCCAGCTGGCTCAGTCTGCTCTGCTGCTCCCTGCTACGTTTCTCCAGCAGTTCCCCCAGACGACGGTTGTGACGCTCGATCTTATCCCGTTTCTCCTGGTGACGTCCGGCCCGACGCTGCAGCCGCTGGCTCTCCTCCTGAGAGCGCAGGAGCAGCTCCTTATCTACAGGAGGAGGGACAAGTCTTTAAAATCTAACTTTAAACTCTTAAATAAATTAAAACTAAAGTTAAAAACAAAGAAGGTTCATAAACCAGCAGCTGTGAATGAGGACGACTCACCAGTCTTCACCTCCTCGTTGCCCCAGGCGACCGCCTCCTTCAGCTGCTCGATCTTCATCTTACACGACATGATTTTCCATTTCTGATGAAGCAGCAGCTCATTAGTTTATTATCTCATGTTCATGATGAAGTTCTTTAACTGCTGCTGAGGCTGCGTCACTGATTCTGTGCCTGATTGTCTTTGATTTGCCTCTTGTTCTTTTCTCTCTCCTCTGTCCACTAACCCTAACCGGTCGAGGCAGATGACCACCCACCATGAGCCTGGTTCTCCTGGTTTCTTCTGTTAAAGGGAGTTTTTGCTTGCTCAAGCGGGACTGTTGGGTTTTATATATTATTTTGTATTTACCCATTTTCTGTAAGGTCTTAAACCTTACACTGTAAAGTGCCTCGAGATAACTTCTGTTGTAAATTGGCGCTATATAATATATATAACATATAGAGACAACAGGACAATTTAACAAATAGAAATATCCATTACATCTCCTTATAAAATATATTTGACATCAACAAATGGAAAAAGTTCTGGCCACTGGTGTCAGTGTGTTGGTTCTGTATGAAGCTTTGAATCTACATTAAGAAACCAGCTCCATGATTTCTGTTTAAATAATCACTGCTGGACAGAACTGAACATGCTCCTCCAGCGTGTGGATCCACCTGATGAGAAACAGTAATAAAGCAGCAGTGAACTCACCATCTCATCAACCAGCAGATTCTTGTCCATGTCCTGGACGACTCTGTGAGGAGAGTTCAAACCTTCAGTTAATTCACACTTTTCGTTCCGTCTGTGTGGGATCCAACTCCACAGACGGTTAACAGACTTTATGCAGAGAGCTGCTGTAACAGGGAGCAGAAACACTCAGACCTCCTGACCCAGTCTGAACCCTGCAGACCTCAGGTGGTTCTGGGAGTTCAGATTCTGAACATTCCTGCAGAGTTTATGATGGATGAACTTTCACTTTTATCCCTATGACTCAGTTATTTTTATTTATAATTTTTTTAATTCTTATGACTGTGTACACTCTGAGAAACGTCACCTACATCCTGTGACTGTAACTGAAACTACAACATGTTGATTATGATTTGTATCATTACCGATATTAAAACCAGCTCTGACTCATCTTGACTTTCAGATCATGGACCCAGTTTTTACTTTTCTTGTTATTTACCTCTGTTGCAGCTGCTCCTTTTCCTCCTTTAGCTTCTTCAGCCGTTCCAACTTTTCTATGTATCTGTGGGAAGAAAATAAAACTTTCATTTAAATAATGTTCACAGAGAAGCTGAGAAGTTGTTTTGGACCCTGGAATCATCTCAGAGACACCCCCCGTGGTCTCTCTGTTCCCTGAACCTGGCCCCTGACATGACAACTGAGGACAAAGTTATTTTGGGATTTTCCATGTTGTGTAACTTTAGCCGTGTTAGCTAACTTAACTAGCTAACATCAACTTACACACTGAGTCAACAAAGCTAAGCTAACGGCTAACAGAGCATGGACACAGCTAAAGTTTGACATCAAAACACTGTTATAAATGTGTTAGCTGCTAATGCTAACCACACCTAACTGTTAATGTCTCAGTGTTTTCACAGATTATTAATTACCTAATACACTGGTAACGGCTTTAACAAGTTCTGCAGTTTAAGTTTATAAAGATTATTCAAGATTCAACTGTGTTTTATATAATAAATAATAGTATCTTTATACATTCGGCCTACATGTAAATCACTAATCAACAATCATTTCAACTTCTTTAATTAACCTGTCATTAACCCGTCAGTGCCGTTAAATATTGTTTGATGTTAATGTTATTTAAAATACTGATATTAAAGCCAAATTGTAAAAACAGTCTGACAGCTCGTATAACTTCACATTTACAGTTAACGTGTTAAAAGCTGTGTGAACAGTGAAATCTTCAAATATAACTATAGAGTTTGGAACTGACAGTGAAACAGTAAACTTCACCTCTCCGTGTTCCTCCCGTCGAAGTAGACGAAGTCTCCGGCCTGGACGCACCGGGCACAGGTGAGCCTGCGGCGGGAGGTCCTGCACAGGGGACACCGCTCCACCGCCACGTACAATCCCTCTGCGTCGTCCACCGACTCCACCATCACACAGCCCGCGGTGGAGTGAGCCGGGTGGGGGTGATGGGGCCGGAGAGACGGCCTGCCCCCGGAGTGACTGCCGGAGGATGAAGAGGCTCGGTCCGGGCCGAGCGGCGGGAGTCCCGCCGTGGACGCCATGGACCGGGAGAGCTAATAGCTAAGCTAACCAGCTAACGCTAAGCTAACGTTAAAATTATAACTATTGAAGCTAAAACAAACCAGCTGCTTGAGTCAGCGCTGTCTACGTCTCCATGCCAACCGTCTGAAAGTTAAATACTCGGTGGTGTCGCTGTCATACTTTTAAAACAGTTGTAAAAACAGGCTGAAAGAAAAATGTTTTGTTTTGGTGAACAGAAGACGAACCTACCACTTCCGGCTTGCACTGAACGTGACGGTTTGTTTATGTAATGACGTAACGGGGGCGGAGTCAAAGAAACCGCAGCTTCACACAAAACTTAAAAATTAATTTAAACGTTTAGAATTAAAAGTTTTCAGTTGATGAGAAAAATGTCAGAGCACTTTCAGTCAGTCACTCAGTACAATGGAAATGATCAAATAATTATAATTAAGTATAAAATCCCCTACATTTGCCATCACATTATTTATTGTTTCACTTTCACTATGTTTTATTCTCTCGCATTATTTTCTTGTGTCTTTTTAGTTTAACAGAACTTTTCTGCGCAGTAATTAAGAAAACTGATTTTTTTATTTATTTAATTTTTAGGATGGTGAAACATCAAACACAGACTAAGACTAAAACTAAAACAAAGAGTCGACTCGTTTTTCATCCAAAACTCTGCTGTGTAACAGAAAATAAATATTCTCCTCGTATTCACCCTGTTGACGAATGAACAGAAGCTTCGTCACTGTTTCTTGAAGCCTCTCAGGATGGGATAAATGTTTTCAAACGCTTCGTAGATCTCAGCTCGTTCTTTAGCTCCTGGAATTCAAATAACTATTAAAACGTTGTTTTAGAAATTAAAGAAAAAATGAATCTATGATAAATAAGATATTGCTAATGATTATGAGCTATGTGAAGAAAATAAAAAAAATAATGAGAAAAGTCTGATACCTGCAATTTAAGGAGATCTACACTTATCACTATGTAAAATTATCTTATTACTGTGAAATACTTCATGTCCTTGATTTTGTTCTTCACTATTTGGTCCTGAAAGAAGAGTTTCTTTACCAGTCAGAACCACTTTCCCCGACACAAAGATCAGCAGGACAATTCGAGGTTTCACCATCCGGTAGATAAGGCCCGGAAACAGCTCGGGTTCATAACTGGAGACAGAAACACACAAAGTCCAGTTCAGTAGCTGAATCACATAACAAACAATAATCCAAATCAAACGTGTTAAATTAATTGAAACACATCCACAGTACCACAGTACTTCTTGGCCTGAGAGAAAGATCAGTCGCTGTTTGTACCTGCTGAACTGCTGGTGGGTCAAAACCAGTCCTTCCAGTCTGATGGGGAAACACACGTCACAGCTGGCCACCATGTTCTGGATCTTGAAGTCCAGGAAGCGAGCAGGGAACCCGAGTTTCTGCACCACCCGGGCATATTTCCTGGCTGCCAACCGTGACTGTTCCTCACTGAAACACATCCAGAACAGAGAATCAGGTTCATAACGGGTCAGTGGTCTGTGATCAGGGCCGGTGTGACTCAGACCAGGATCAGTCACTGGTTTCTACAGCAGCAACAAGATGGATGTGGTTTTATGAGGTTCTTGTAGTTCAACGGGTCGGACTGACCTCTTGGCTCCTGTACAGACCATTTTCCCTGAGCTGAAGATTAACGCTGTGGTTCGAGGTTCCCGGATCCTCATGATGACTGCTGCAAAACGCTGAAACACAACAGGATGAAGTTCTAACCGAGCAGACCGACAGGTGATGGTGTGTCGTCATGTTTCAGCACCTTTGGGTTGTATTCAGCGTTTCTGGCTTGAAGGGCGATGAACTTTAGGTCCAGAGGACACCCCAGGTTCACTGTGGACACGATGTTCCTGCAAATCAACACAAAACACTTTTCACACAGAAAACACCTTAAAATGTGTTTCCTCCTTCATCTCTGGACAATTAACATCAAACCACAGCTTTAACATCATGTTTCAAACACCACAGCCGGTTCTGGTAGGTGTTTGGACCCGGTCCTCTACATCCTGACCCACTTTCACCCCCCCAAGAAGTTTTTGCCATCAAAATAAGTTTTTATTCATCAAATGGTCAGAAAATTATGGGTGTTGTTTAATACTATGCTCATCATGGTTAAAAGAAATTTGAATTAATTTGAATAAATTATTTGTGTTTTATTCAGTTTCATAACGTCTTTTGTCCTCTGGGGTCAAAATGACCCCACAGCACCTAGTGGTGCAATGGGCCACATTATCACACCATACGGTTGTCCAAAACATCTTCGATCTTTGATGTTTGGGGTCATTACAACAGAATCAAAACAATATACATGTAGGTCTTTTCTCACAGGTGTTGGGGCATTTCACATCTTAGTCAGAGAGACAGGCAGCACAATGAGGAGGCAGAAATGCAATACTTTACAGGAGGCTTGTGAGCAAACTTAACCATAGGAAGGGTCAGAAGAGGAGAAAGATGATGATGATGTGATAAATCCAACATACAGAGCACATGCTACGTCTTTCTTCCGATATGAAATGAAAGTTTATCCAAGCCTATTGAACAGATGTTGCTGATCATGAAAAACAAGAAGGGGCAAGAAGTGGAGAAAGCTGCAGGCATATGTGGATATTCACTCACGCATTGTGTAGACATGCAAAAGAATGACAGCCCCTTGTTTTCTTCTATAACATTCTTGATGATGCGTCTGCATAGAACTCTTTACTCCTTTGGTCCGAGATCAACCCCGTCTTGAACTGGTGGAAGTACAGAAGCAGGACACTGTTCATGGAAGAACTTCTGTGACAACTTGTGATACCTCATATCAAGTGACGCATGGTCAGCAAGCAACATTTCTGTTGCTTTCCTACTGTAGTGAACTCACAATTTGTACTATTTGCATTTGCACTGGGCGGCATGGTGGTGTAGTGGTTAGCAAATTATCGTACATTATGGGATTTTTGGAATTATTGATCGTACATCGTACAGATGGTACAATTATCGCACAAATACGATAATTATCGTACAACCCCAGAGGA
Organism: Ctenopoma multispine; assembly: GCA_034779795.1. Classification (NCBI taxonomy): domain Eukaryota; kingdom Metazoa; phylum Chordata; class Actinopteri; order Anabantiformes; family Anabantidae; genus Ctenopoma; species Ctenopoma multispine. Next base: position 306,887 of record JAUYWH010000014.1, read on the forward strand.
CAAAAGGTGTAAGGCAAACAGACATTACGAGGGTTAAATTTAAAACATTATGTGTCTTCAGTGGGAACCGGTCCTCAGAGTCACAGACAGAAAAGGCTGGCTCAGCAAACACTGGACCAGAACCTGGACCAGAACCTCAGCATCACATCAGCAGAGCTCAGTCAGAAAAACACAGAGACGCAACTGCTCTCTGTGTCTTCAAATCTGAGTTTGAAGTATTTGTATTGCTAAGAAGTGAAAGAATCAGCACTTACTGTAGCTGTGGGATGATTCCCGACCTCTCGGTCACAGGGGTCATCGGGGTCATTGGGGTCATAGGAGTCATGGGACAGAAAGGGGAGGCACCGGTCCCCAGTCCAGACGTGGACGTCCCCTCCTGGGGATTATCTGCTGCTGCTGCAGCGGAATCCTGGGAGTTGTAGTCCAGGCCGATGCCACTGTCCTGAGACACGTCGAGAGCTGCCGCCCGACTGTCTGCAGCTGGAAGAAAACCAGAAGATTTCATTCATCGACAAGTCCAAGGTCCACAAGGTCCTCTGTGAGCCACAGGATGTGGTTCTGTTCTGAGTGGCTTCATTTCTAAACTCAGACTGAACCAAAACCACATGCTGACATTTACCTGTTTGTCCAGCTGTAAAACCACAGAACACTTCACAGAAAATAAAGAAAATAGCTATAAATGTTTTAAACGTTAAGATCAAACTTCTTCTTTTATAAACAAAAGCTGAGTTAGAACAATTCGAGGTACTTGTACTTCACGTGTGTATTTCCATGTTATACTACATGTACCTAACAACTGAAGCTATTCCAGACTTTACTGGGAACATTTTGTGACAGATAAAATTATTAAATTATTTCCTTAGTTTTAACTTTTCCAACCTGTAATTAGAGAAAAATGATTAATTATAATCTAATAATTAAAAAAAACACCATTCTGCACATGAGGATCTTTTCCTCCATATGAACCATAACCTCACATCATCATCACTGTTTCTAATCATTGTTTAAGGATTTAAAATCAATCAGAACTGGTCCATGTGGTCTCAGTGGGGGAGAGTGAATCTGTCTGTTCAGCATCTTGTTAATTGACTTCATCAGAACCAGGACCCGCGTCAGGACAAACTCAGCAGCAGTTTCCAGAGTTTGGACTACTGACAGCTGTCAGTCGAGTATCAAACCTACAACACAAATTCACCCTAAACAACAGAAGAAAATGTCCACGAAACATTAGAATCAGTGGGGACGCGTACCTGTGTCGTCCTGTGTTCCCAGTTCATCAGGTAGAAAACTGAGGTCTAGCTCCTCCCCCAGCTCCCGGCTCGGCCCCGCCTTCCCTGACAGGTAAGAGTAGTCCTGAAGAGGGGGGGCCGGGCTCTGGAGACCCAGCTCCTCCCCCAACATAAAGCTGGAGTCCTACAGGACAAAATAAAATAACTGTTACCTTGCTTACATTTACAGAACATTTGATATTGTACATCCATCATCCTAACTTCTCCTTCTCTTAGGGATCTCTCCCAGCAGTCACTGGGTGAGAGGCGGGGCTCACCCGGACAGGTGAGACAAACACTCACACATCACCTGTTAATCTAACTACGTGTCTTTGGACTGTGGGGGTCCTGTGGAATCATCCAGTCTGTTTCTCACTGTGCTGCAGCGTCAGACTCTATTTTACAAAATTTCATTAAGATGTTATTATTTATTACGTATTAATCTGATTATTTTAGTCTGAACCTGAAGAACACAGTTCAGGTCTCTGGACAAAAACTGAATCACAGAACAACTGATAAAATATTTTTTATGGACCAGTGGAGCCGTTTCAGTCCATTGTAGTTTTAAAACTGTTTCTAACTTCATTATTCTGTGAGGAAACAAATCATCCTCAGTGCTCACGTTTCTGCTGATCCTGGACCTGGACCATCAAAAACACATGTTGTGTTGTTGTTCCACGTGTGAAGCTGGAGTCAGTTTAGTTTAATGACATAAAATAAGTTTTATACACATTTTAAATAAGTTTTAAACAAATTAAATATTTCATGTTAAACAAGTTTGTAAAAACATTTAAATTAAAATTAGATCATAAAAAAAACGTATGAAGAGATTTAGTCAGAGTCAGTTTAACTCACATTTGCTATGGAGTCATCAAAGTATCGCTCCAACTCGTCCATGAGGGAAAAACTGCTCCAGGATCATCCAGGATCTTCCAGAACCTGGTTCCAGGCTCAGAGCTGCAGAGCTGCACAGCTGCAACCAATCCACATTGACGTGATCCTGAACTCATCAAACGCAGGTGGCACAAGTTCACAGCAGGTAAAGGTACTCACCTGAAACAGTAATCCACTACAAGTACACCTTCTAAGTCTTAAAACGCAGTACCAGTACTGCACTGAGACAGTGATATATCTTGGTTTACTAGTAAAACAAAGTATTCTACTTTAATGAACTTGGTAAACTCTTGTATCCCTTTTTTTATAGAGCTCTGTAACAATTAAACGTCTCATTCGTGGGATAATACAGGTTTATTCGATTCTGTTCTATAATCTGCTGCTGGTCTGGACTCCGTTCAGACTCCGTCCAGCAGGTGGAGACACCCGCTCCAGGCGAGCAGTAACGAACACAACTCTGCGCATGCGCACCGGATGTAAACAAAGCAGCATGGCAGCGTGAGGTTTGTATCGACCAGATCCGAAAGTTCTTCCAGAAATAAGAACCGGTATCGGAACAAGATGGAGGCTGTGAAGAAACGACTGACGGAGTTTTCACTGGAGGCTCACGGTGAGAGGAGTACTGCAAGTACTCATACTAGTGCTACTACTTCTAACAGTACGACTACTGATAGTACTGTGTACTGTTGTACACAGGTACTGCCAATACTACTGTGAATAGGAGTACTGATAATACTGCTAAGAGTATTCGTACCGCTGCTCATAGAAGTACTGCTGCTAATAATGATGATAAAGGTTTAATCTGCTGTATGTAAACGGTAACAGTAGTACTGCTAGCGGTAGTAGTACTACCGGTACTAGTACTACAGTAGTGTAAATTAAGTAGAAATAGAAACATCAGTACTATCACTAAAATTTCAGCCTTTCACGTTACAGGTAAAACGTAAAGTTACCTGTGTCTAACATTCAGAACATTTACTTTAGTTTCAGGGAAACGTTTTGTTTTCAGCAGCTTATGTTTCAGACACATGAACACTGATCCTCCCCTAGACTCATATCGGACTGACTGATTGATCATTGACTACCTTTCAGATCTGTATCTGAACCAATCAGTGCCTTACCTGGAGGAACCACCTGACCCGCTGCAGTTCTACCGTGATTGGATTTGTCCAAATAAGCCCTGCATTATCCGCAACGCCTTCAGCCATTGGCCTGCTCTATCCAGGTGGACGCCAGATTACCTGAGGTGAGACAACCCCGCCCACAATCACCTAAGTTCTTCTTCTGTGGTGGTTTCATCGTCTGCTTCCTGTTTGCAGGGAGAAGGTGGGGTCAAAGGTCATCAGCGTTGCCGTGACTCCTAACGGCTACGCCGACGCTGTGAGTGGTGATCGATTCGTGATGCCTGAGGAGAGACAGATGAGTTTTTCTTCTGTACTTGACTTCATCGAGGGGAAGGTGGGTCCACTTCAGAACTGGACCGGCACCGTCGTCCTGTTTGTCAGACGTGTTTTTATAAATCAGTGACTGAATGAATCAGTGGGAGAAACAATGGATTGTGTTTCAGGTGGAGAAGAGTGGAGTGTTTTATGTTCAGAAGCAGTGCTCCAACCTGTTGGAGGAGCTGCCCGAGCTGACGGAGGACGTGGAGCCTCACGTTTCCTGGATGAGCGCGGCGCTCGGTGAGTTCACAACATTCAACATTAAAAACAAAAAGCAGCTTTGAGCTTTTTATTAAACAATATCACAAAATAACATTTACAGAAAGACAAAATAAAGTCAGAAATCTTCTTTAACTCTGATGTCACAGGGATGTCACAGTGATGTCACAGTGATGTCACAGTGATGTCACGGCGGTCTCTCCGTCTCTTCAGCTGCAGGTCAGAAACAAAACATGATTCAGCTGAGACCAAATCTAAGAACGTTCTTGATGTTTGGACCACCTGGACGTCTTCAGCGCTTTCATGACATCACGTGTGACTTACCTGTCTCAGAGGATCGCGTCTCTCCGTCGGTCCAGCTCCTCAGCCAGACTCCTCATGGTCCTCCCCATCCTCTTTGGCTTCTTGACTCTCTGCTGGTAGGTGAACTTGCTGAAGCCCTCGTGTTTCCGTCCTGGTTTGAAGCGGAACAGTTCATCTTTCTTGAACTCGTCCACGAACCTGGACACGTCCTCCTTCCTCCTGCAGGATGAGGACGTCAGGCGGGACACGTACCAGGACAGGTTCACTGGGTTTCCTCCTATAAAGAACAATCTGTCCAGGTCTTTGGCCTGAGGTCCGGCCAGCTGAGCGCTGTGCTCCACCTGCTGCTTTGTGAAACTGCCTTTACCGAACTGGATCACACCTGGAGGAGAACACGTCACTACATTAGAGTACATTTACTCAGGTACTCTAGTATTTCCTCTCTCTACGATTTTATCTACTCGTACCTGCATCTGTTTCTACCCACCCTGTGTGTTCTTTTTATTTCTAAAGCAGTTCTAAAAGAACTTCTACACTCACATGTTGAGCTCATGATCCAAACAGAGAAACTGGATCACGTCTGTGTTAAACATGATGCGATCGTCCTGCTGCTGAAGGGAACCAAAACATTTCTACCAAACACTCTCAGGGTTCTTTCTGGTTCTGGTTCCTGTTGCTGCTATTAGAAACTCTGGTTCTGAACAAACCGATTTACTGATCTGACCTTTGAACTCGTTGATCATGAGCTCTGTGACGAGGTCCAGGCTGATGTTTCCTCCAGCTTTTCCCTGCAGGTTCAACACTCGGTTCCACTTCATGTCCTGTCCAACTCGCTGCGGGTAGAACCCCTCGATCCCTGTTCACACAGAACCGTGATAACAACCAGCAGAACAACTGGAAAAACCTCTGCAGCAACATCTGCCTGTTCTGTTCTGACTCGTACCAGTGAGAAGCTGGTGGCCGTTGTTGAAGAGCTGCAGGTGTTCTCGGGTCCAGAGCAGAACCAGATCCATCCTCCAGAAGTCCGTGATGGCCTCTCCGTCCCCTTCCTGGACGGCGTCCCGTCTGGCCATGTGGTACAGCCCCTCCCACACCACCGCCCTGGTGTAGTTCAGCAGGTAGTCCTCTCCGTCAGCAGCCAATGAGCAGGACTCTGAGCAGAACCAAGGAGCTGGATCAGAAGAAAAACATTAGTACCGTCAGCTCTTTGCGTCCACACAGACCCTCTGATGACTGAATACAAGTTAAAGTCTCACTTTGTTCGGCTCGGTTCTGTTCGGCTGCTGTCAAACAGTCTCTGTGGTACCACTCGTGTCTCCGGCACTTGTCCGTCAGTCCACATTGAACCATCTCTCCCCCTTTCTGCTCCTTACAGTGACAATAGATGTAGGTCCCATCTGAAGTGCACTGTGGACTACAGAACCAGTCCTCGTGGGTCTGAGCCCGAGTACAGCTCTTATGGAACCAGATAGATGGACACAGGTTACTGCAGCAGCGCACCTGCTGCTCACCTGGTTTCTCTGTAGAAGAACATGAAGAGTAAAGATTATTTTATGTGTTAGACATTTTACTGTTAGTCTGACAAAACCCATTAAGTCCAGACGCTGCTGGTTCTGATGATCTACAGACTGTAACTGTTGTCAGACCCGCTGTGTTCCTACCTTCTCTGCAGTAGCAGAAGGGGAACGTTTTCTTCCTCTCTCCATCACTTTGACCTGCAGCTTCAGCAGTGGCAGCCACGGTGTTGATGTCCTCCTGAGGTGGAGGCATCCAGACCTGATCCACCAGTCTGTGAGCCAACTTACTGAGCCAGTCCAGCTGCTCCGAGCTCTGAGAGGGGTAGTCTGAGGGTTTCTGGGTCACAGAGTCCAGACCACACTCGGTCACAGCAAACAGAGTCGCGTACGCCGTTGTCACAAACTACAAGAAGAGAAACACAATGACAGTAAGAAGCTGGAAGCTGTTTGCGTTGTGCTGGTCTTACACAATCTCTGAGGAAACGTTCATAGTTTTAATTTAAAAAATATAATTTAATCATCACGTTCGTCTGCTGATTAAACTCAAAGTCAGTGAGGAACATGAGGGTTCCTCTCCCACTGACCTCAGCAGCTTCACGTCTTTGACTGTAGTTCTCAGTCTCACCGTGATGAAGTCCCAGATGTTGAGGAAATAGTCTTTGGCTGTGTTGTTAAACGTCTTGAAGTCAAACAGCGAGATGATGTGATGAAGAGATCCTCGACTGTTCTCGCTCTTCTCACTCACTAACATCTTTATCATTTCCTGCAACAGGTTCAAGCAGCACTTTTACTACAATGGTTTTTAATTTACTGTTTCACACATGATCAAAACTAACTGAACTTTAATAATTAAGTGTTTCTTTCTCACCTCATGAAGCAGGTGTTCCTTCTGAAACTCCTGTGGTGCCTCTACGAGTCCGTCAAACCTCAGGTCGGGGTTTCTTTCTGGAGTTTCACTGATCTGGGTCTTGTTCTGTTCTGCCCGGTCAGGGTTCGTGACGTCCCCACAGCACAGGATGTGGTACGGTTTCCCATAATGCACAGGGATGTAGTCTTTCAGGCCGTATTCTGCGCTAACAGAGTCCTCTGTGGTGTTTGGGATCACTGCACCTAAACTCACCTGCCGGGAAAAACAAGGCATCAAAAGCAAGTCGCTTTAGAGAACCGTTCCTTTATTCTCCCTCTGGTTTAAAAGATAATTCATTAGTTGTTGCTGAGGACTCACGGTGGTGCTCTGCTCCTTCATCAGGTGGGAGTAGGTATGAGGAATATGTTTGACCACTCGTGGTTTGACTCCTCTGAGCGCCTTCAGGTTATCAGCGATGATTCTCATCACAATGGTTTTCATTCGCTGTCGCAGAGACTCGTACGTCTGAGGAAAACACGTTTCCTCAGTGACGATGATGATTTCTGACAGTGAACTGGTCTCTGGGTTTTTACTGAGACAATCAGGAACGCGTCCTGACTCAAAGACAACCACTTCGGAATATTAGTCATTTCTGTTGCGTAACGGGTGGCATGGACCAATAGGAGCCCAAAGCTCCTATTCTATTTGTGCTCCTCATTGGGTCGTCAGTGGATTGGATTCATGTTGGATTTATTTTTACCTTTATTTCTAGAATATGAGCAGCGAAACAGACTGCAGCATTTAAAAACCCTGTTCTGTTAGACACGTCTCTAACACGACAAACACACACCAGGTTGTTTTAATATGAGCTGCAAAGAGAAACCAGTGGTCGTATGTTTAACACGATTTGTGGTGTTTCTGCACGGTTCACCTGTTTTGATGGGAGGATGCTGAACGGAGAAACTTCCACTGCTTTTATCGCAGGTCCCTGCAGGTATCGAAAGTTAACTCGGACCTGATGAGCGAAGCGAAACGCCCACGTTGTAAATGTGTATCCTCGGTCTGTGGAGGACACTGACGGTACCTGCAGGAGACAGGTGTGCAGTTTGAGCACAGAGCCACTCTGATCGATGAGCTGATACGTGTGGTAGAAATTACCCGAACTTTCCCCCAGGTGAAGCTGTACGCCGCCGCCTTTTTGGACTCGTCACAGCAGAACTGCGTCCTCTTCGTCATCTAAATGCAAAGACCATATTTAGTACGACGCTTTAAAACAGTGGATATTTAATCTAAACTGAAAATGAATCAGATCAGACATTCAGTGTAACCTGTTTAACTGGTCGACCAGTTTAGACTTTTGTCTTCGAGGCTAAAGAACCTTCTGTGCACATCATCATCATCATGATGACACGAAAAACGAAACTGATGAAAAGCTATTTGTCGTGTTTCAAATTCATAATTTTTCACACAAACTTGCTGTGACTCCTGATTCTGGGTTTGATTAAAGTCTTTGTGTTTCCGTATCTCACTCTAACTGCAGAGGTTTTACGTCTTTGTTAACATAAAGTTCTGCAGCACGGCCTTCGATCCGTTCCCTGATGTCTCTGCATCGATCGACCTTTTTCAGACTTTAAGTTTGTTTGTTTCCTGCCGTTCATGATGAAACGGAGAAACCTTCAGAGCTGTAGAAACGTTTCAGCAGAGATTAAAGAAGAAGAAATGACGTGTTTTCTCACCTGGATTTCATCTCTCCACTGCTTCACCTGCTTGTCGTGCTCCCCGCTGAGCCTCTTGGCATGGAACCTGGTGGCGGTTTTGCACTGTGAGATGCCGAGGCTGTTGGTGATGCTGAAGAGTCTGATGGGACAGCGGTGCCTCAACATCTCCACGCTGAACGCCGTCTGAAGGAAACCACACCTGTTGGTGCTGGTGTACAGAGGCACCGAGAGGAGGAGAGTGACTCTACGGTCCAGCATCTGCTTCACCTCCTCCTCCGTCAGCTGCCTGGAACACAACAAACACACAACACAACGTTTGAATCCTTTTAAAAACTCAGAACCAGCCTCAAAAACACATCGAGACCAGGATCAACACCAGAGAAGAGTATGAAGCTCAGCTCAGGTGTGGAGCAGGTGGGGGTGGTGTTATGGTGTGGACATGTACGAAAAGCTCTGCTCTCCAACAAGGTTTACTCCTGCTCTGAAGTCTTTCTAGTTGTTTTAAATAGAATCAGAACCACTGAACCAGGTCTTTAGTTCCAGAACCACAGTCCAAAGACTCATAAACCAGACTTTAACCCACCGTTGGTTGTTCCCTCGGACGTAGCTCAGCTTCTGTTTCTGGATCTTTTTGGTGGGGGGGAACATGGCTCTGAGACAGGCCACAGTCAGAGGAGCCTTCTCCTCAGCCCAGGAAGTAGTCTTATCCCAGCTGAAAGACGACAGGTTCTCGGGGGTGAAGGTCTTCCTGAAGGGTCCGTCCAGGTCGTTCACCATCGTCTTCCGCTGCCGAAACAAATGAGAAAACTTTGTTTTAACGTCAAAACAGCTTTTATAATAAAATACTTATAAAGAGAAGTGAATAACGTCTGATAGTTTCTGGTTTCACTTCTGATTCCAAAGTTTAATTTCACTGAAAAACCTCACAGCTGCTGCGGTTTTTACTGTTTCTTCACTGATTCTGTAAAATAAAACATTTAGAAACTGAAAGCAGGAATTCTCTGACCCCTCTCACACAGGGCCCCTGGGAACAACCCCCCACCCTCACACCCTCAGGCCCATCACTCCGTGCTGTACTTGATCAGTAATCCACTTCAGTCCAGCCTCGGTTCTCTCAGTAAAAAACGATCTGGATTATTCTGGACTTGGTCCTGATCTCACCTCGCTGGAGATAAGTTTTGTGCAGATCTTCATCAGAGCCTCCTTGAACCCGGACACCTGCTGCAGCCTCCGCAGGTTAGAAACCAGGTTCTTCTTCTGCAGGAGGTCACAGACCCGGGGGCGGCCGCCGTGTCTGCACCGGACCGGGCGGGGCGCAGGTGGAGGCTCCAAGGAGGCGTAGTCATGCTCGCTGAGACCGGGTCTTTTCTTCAGCAGTTTGGTGGGCGGGGGGTCTCCCGGTGGGGACACCGGCTCCACCGGCTCCACATAAACCCGCCGCTTCCCGCACCTCTTGGTTTTGCGGGTCACGACACTCACGCAGTCGTAACATAAAAACGCCTCTTTCGGGTTCAGGTGCGGGAAGAGGATCTGGGCGCTCCTCAGGTCCAGGACCGTTAACAGAGACCGTCTTTTGTACCCTTTGGGGGTGTTCACCAGCCGGGCCTCACAGTGGCTGCAGCGGTGCTCTTTAGTTCCGTTTATACCGACCCGAACCTCGGCTTTCTTCGGTGAGGTACCGGGCAGCTCCGCGGGCTCTGGCGGACCCGGTGGTTCTACCGGGGCGAAGGCAGCAGGAGGGTCCGCGGGAGTTAGGGCGGAGACCGGATCAGGCTCCACATAAACCCGCCGTTTTCCGCATCTCTTGGTTTTCCGAGTCACCGCACTCACGCAGTCGTAACATAAGAACGCGTTTTTTGGGTCGAGGTGCGGGAACAGGATCTGCGCGCTCCTCGGGTTGAGAACCGTCAGCAGAGACTTCCTCTTGTATCCTTTGGGTCCGTTTTCTAACCGAGCGCCACAGTGGCTGCAGCTCGGATCCATGTTTCTCTGCAGTCTGAGCGGGGCCACGGAAACCTGGTTCACAGACCGCGGACTTAACTCGACTAACGACCACGATCGCCCTCTCAGGGCGAACCGACACAAAACGACGGTACCGGGTTGAAGTTGGACTCCTCCGTCACCGTTCAGGTGGTTTCAGATGGAGGTGAAGTTGTAGTAAAGTGAATAAACTGAACTTATTCAGGTGAAGTTCGGCTCGAGACCATTTTTCTACACTGCGCTGTATATAATCCAAGATGGCGGCTGCTGCTCCACTCACACCTCAGTGCTGCCGCCGCCGGCGGGGAGGAGAACTACAACAACACTGCAGGTACTGCAATGGTCCTTCTGTTTGCAGAGAGCAGCCAGAAAACATCAGTTTAAAGTGAACATTAAACATAAGACCTTACTCACCTCACTGAAAATAATTTTCATGCAGGTTTTCATTAGAGCCTCCTTGAAGCCGTTTATCTCCAGCAGCCAGCTCAGTGCCGTGGTTAAGTTCTTCTTCCGCAGGTCGGACCACAGCGGATGTGCCTGGCCAGCTATGGGTCAGGCTGTGGGGAGGGTGTAGGGTCCTGGTGAGCGTAGTCATATTCTTCCAGACACTTGAGCTTTTTCAGATTCTGGGCTTCTTAGAGGACAGAGGCAGCAGGATGGGGGGGAACCAGCCTGGGAGGTCGGGGGCCTCCTGCCCACACAAACCCTCCTGTTCCCACTTTTCTCCGTCCATGAACACAAGCAGTACATAAAAAGACGTGTTTGGGGTTCAGATCAGAGAAAAGTATATGAGCACTTCCCAGATCTGTTACTGATAACAGGGATCGGAGCATTGCAGTGGCTGCAGCGCAGCTTCATGCTGGGGGAGGATGATCCTGAAGCTCTGATGCTGGGTTCACTCCTGTAGAGTAACAACACACATGTCAGCATAAAACCGTTCAGACTACTGAGATCTAATGAACTGGTTCCACAGCCCCAGTTCTAGTTTACTTTATGGAGTAATGAATCTAGACTAGACAGTATCAGAAATCGATCTGCTGCTCAAACCGTGGATGTGTATTTAACCTGATAGGTGCCGCAGGTCACGGAGCGTGGGTTTACAGAGTTTAACGACAACACATTTTCTCTTCGAGTGCTCCGACATAAACCCGAACTTCCCAGTGACGGTTCGGCTTTTTTCAGTTGGAGGTGGAATAGTAGTAAAGTGAATAAACTGAACTTACTCAGGTGAAGTTCGGCTCGAGTCCAGTTTTTTAGAACTTCGCTGTAAAATCAAAGAAGGCGGCTGCTGCGGCGTTCACAACTCAGTGCTGCCGCCACTGGCGGGGAGGATAACTACAATAACACTGCAGGTACTGCAATGGAACTAAGTACAGTTACAGCAGTAGTGTATACACATACAAAATCAAGGTACTTCTACTTTACAGAAGCATGCTACTTTATTTTGTATTCCATTTAACCAAGAGCTGCCATCGTCGGCGGGGACGAGAACTACAACAACATGTCACACTACAATTCATATGTCAGCTACAGCAGCTTTTATATTTCACTGTTTGCTAATTTGTTTTAATCATTTTATATCAAATCTGTCATGACAGTAAAGAGTGATTATAGTTAAATCCTCATTTTTTCTTATTATTTAACAAACTGCAGAAAGTTTAAATAATTTATTAGAAAATCTCATTAAGATAAAAAATAAAAATTACAGTTCATATGTATGTTCAAATTAAAAACAATTTAGCCAGATCAAATCTAATCACAAATTACATACAATAACACTACTACTGCATGTAGTAGAGTGTGTGTTATTTATTACTTGTTATTATAAGCATTAATATTTCTGTTAGGCTGTTGTAGAAAGACTCATTAAAATGTGAGGAGGAGAGGAGAATACATCTATGAATTTATTCAGTATTTTTACAATCTTCAGTACTGGTCCAGATTTTTATATTTTAGTGATTAAGTTTTCACAGCAATAACAGCTCAGTGAGGGAAGGTATTTTTCAGACGAATAAATTAAAACATTAGTTTTTCATTAACATTTGATTTACTTTTATTTTTCATAAATCTTTTTAGGAAAGTTTCCTGATGCTGTGAACTTTTGGCTCGGGGAGATGAACGCCATCACCTCCAGTAAGACCTGACCCTGTTTCACACGTTGATATATGTTCATGTGTTTGTGTACATGTGAACTGTGTCAGTAACGTGTTTGCCGTGTTTTTGTCTCAGTGCACAAAGATCACTACGAGAATCTTTATTGTGTCATTTCTGGAGAGAAAAACTTCATCCTGCTGCCGCCCACAGACCGACCCTTCATTCCCTATGGTAACCATGACAACAAGCATCCTCGCCCTAAGTTATAGCAACTATCCTCCATCTGCTACAATATTAACAATAACCCCACTGAAAGGCACCTACAGTAGCATCACCCTCCATCCCCTACAGTACTCTACTAGACACGAGTAACCACAGTAACCATAGGAACTGTCTTCAGTAACCATAGCAATCCACGGTGACCATCTGTGTGTGTTTGTCAGGTGTGTATCAGCCGGCTGTTTACCACCAGCAGGACGATGGTGAGTTTGAGATCGTCGACCAGAGTGACTCGGAGAAGGTGCGTTTAGGTGTCTGTTGATCTCAGTGATCTCACAGCACTGCAGCTCACCCCCCCCCCTCCCTGCCTCTTCTTCCATCAGGTCCCATGGATCCCTCTAGACCCACTGGACCCAGACGTGGAGCGTTACCCTCAGTACCAGCATGCTCAGCCAGTCCACTGTAGCGTGCATGCCGGTGAGATGCTGTACCTGCCGTCTCTGTGGTTCCACCACGTCCAGCAGTCACACGGCTGCATCGCAGGTAAAACACTGAACACACCTGGTGACGAGTCACAGTGAGTACTTGAGTTTACTGTAGGTCACTGCAAGAGATGAAGTAAAAAAAAAAAAAAAAAAAGAGTTCAATAAACTTGGGAAATATTGACTTAAAATAACAGTGCAGCTTACAGGTTTTAATATGATCTAAAAATATTACAATGACCGTTTTAAATCATAGAATATTAGCAAAAGTTTATAATGATTAAGTACTCTATTAAGTATTGTATTACTTTGTATTATTGTGGTATTAATACTATCATAAAGAAATGTTTCATATATAAATGTTTCATATATTTAACCTGCTCAGATTCTGGTTTAAACAATAAAATGTCAAACTTACCACAAATAAATCGTCTGCTGCAGTTAACTTCTGGTACGACATGGAGTACGACATCAAGTACAACTACTTTCAGCTGCTGGAGACGCTGAGTGAGGCCACAGGGTCCAGGTGACATCAGAGCTTGTGACATCACAGCAGCTGGATGATTTCACTCTAACTGTTTTAAACAGTGTCACTTTTTAAACTGTAAAATAAAGTTGAACCATCTGCAGAGAGTAAAGTCTGATTTATTTAAATGTATAGATAGTGTTATTAATACACAATATGAATCAGTAGTATTATCTGATACTACACCTTGTGGACAGGTGTAGGAAGAGAGTCTTACTTTGTATTAGTTTCTGCAGCCTTTGACACCATCAGCTCCTCCTGTCTCCACTGTCTGAATTGGGTGTCTGTGATACAGCTCCCAACTGGTTAGGTCTTATCATTGCTGCTCCACAGGTGTTCCACAGGGCTCTGTTCTCAGCCCTCTTCATCTCTGTCTTCTATCATCTACTCACACAGTTCTTCCTGTCATTTGACTAGTTGACTCTACTGTCACATTACAAATGTCTGTCTCTCTGACATTTCTGTTTTGATGAGAGAAACATCTTTGTCGTATCTCTCTCAAGCTGAATACCTGGATCAGATGTGGTCAGTAAAGATGGTATCTTCCAGCTTGGTTTGAGGACCAATTTGGGAACCACTGCTCTAATAAAACTTCTACCTCTTGTTCTGTTTGGGCCTAAAACCTCCAAAGACATGTTATCTAGTCAGATTGCTAGCTTAGATGATATAGCACTGGCCTCAAGTGCTACTGTGATGACTCTTTGAGTCATCTTTGATCAGGATATCTTTATTTCCTCCTACATAAAAGAAATATCTAGAATGTTCTTCTTCCACCTGAGGAATATTTATAGGATTAGAAACATCCTGTCTCAAAGTGATGCTGAGAAATTAGTTCATGCATTTGTTACTTCTAGACTGGACTACTGTAATTCATTACTGATAGGATGTCCCAATAGCTCATTCAAAAGCCTCCAGTTAATCCAGAATGCTGCAGCCAGAGTTCTGACTGGAATTAACAAGAGAGATCACATTTCTCCTACATTAGCTTATTTTCATTGGCTCCCTGTAAAATCTATAATAGCGTTTAAAATCTGTGTCCTTTGTGATGATCATCCAAAACGTCCAAACATGAGGTGTCACAGATAAAATTCAGTGTTTACGACGCTACAAGTGGTGACGCTTTTGAACAACAGCATAATTCTCCAGACTGTCAGTACGTTATGTGGAAACACACTTTACATGTTGGTTCAGTTATTCAGATTAATTTGTCTATCATTACTTTCAGACGCGTAATCAGTGACTCCTACGTTAAGTTCAACATAAAGCTGAATCTGAACTTTGAACAGATCTGTTGCAGCAACCTGATGACCACTCTGTCAGTATTTGAACCTCCACCCCTCATCTGACTCCTGTGGAATAAGGAAACAAATAAGGAAACAGTTTGTTCCTGTTTGTCACTAAAGAGGTAGACTGAAGAACAGACGATAAGATTAAACTTCAGATTCAAACTAACAACCTGCTCTGAGTGAGTCCAGCTACAGGAGAGAAACCCTGCTGCTTCAACCTGCTGACACTCCACACACTGAAGGTGAGTTTGATAAAAACACGATTCAAAGTGAAAGTAAATGTGAAGTTAGTAGAGGAGGGAGGGGAGCCATGGCATGGAGGAAGTGTTCAGATCGTTAAAGTAAAAGCAGTAACTGGTCTAGTGTCCGCAGAGATCTGGACCCATATTTACTACGTGTATCAGAATCATTCTTAGAAATCCTGCTGAAAGTGAACTGCTATCTCCTTACAGCTCCAAACCAGTTAGGTCAGTTCCAGGGCTCTCTTACATCCTGCTAGAGATGGATGTGACTTCCTGATTTGAGACACTTAGTAAATACAGGGCCTGGTCCTGCAATTTTTGAATATGCCAGTGTCACTGAATAAATATTACATTAATCTAATTAAGTGTAATATTAATGTAACATGGTTAGTTCATTTTTACCACTGACAGTACTGTAAGGGGACATTTATGAAGACAATAATGTTCAGTCAGAGACGTATTATTTCACTTTCTGGGTGTAGTTCCTGAAAAGGAGCTCAGGACTCTGCTCTCTTCATCTTCTAAGAAGAAATAGGAGATAACTGGGACCATATGTGACCACAACCAAACACTTTCTCACACAGACAACTGGAAATCAGACCTTCCGTCTGTCAAGGTTCTTCATTTGGAGATAACGGTTCTCAATGAGCTCACTGAGTCTCAGAGTCTTAGAAATGGTTTTGAAACTTGTCCCAGACTGAGTTGTTTTCTTTCTTCCTCGTTTCTTCTGGATTTTCCTCGGGTTGTGTCACACTGTGCTGCTTGTTGAGACCTTTTCATCAAACTCACATCAGTGAAAACATCTTGAAGTAATGTGTAAAATAAACAGGGATCACAGTGACAGGTCTGGATGATGTAGTGAAGCTGAACCCAGTTTTCATTGAAGACTGGTAGATTTGTGGATTCAATTAATACATTTTCACACAGGCCCAGCTGGTGTCTCATATCCAACTCAAGAACAGTATTTAAACATACATAGTTATTTTTCACCACTGGCCATGACTGACTGTTCTTTGTGTCTGCTGTGTTTTCAGCTCCACTCAGAGACTAAATGGCTTCAAGATCAGAGGAGGATCTCTG
>JAUYWH010000014.1:331462-349681 GCA_034779795.1 Ctenopoma multispine
ACTGATACACACACTGAAACACACACTGATACACACACTGAAACACACACTGATACACACACTGATACACACACTGATACACACACTGAAACACAAAACGAAAACTACACGAAACTACAGCAAAGTAGGCAGGTAGATGATCAGCTCGGTGTCAGGCCCCCACTTCATCATCGTTACGGACACAGACACACACATCTTTACAAGCGTAGCTCTAAAACCAGGTCTGAAACCTTTGAAGAGGTGAGAGAGGCCAAAGATCCTCATCCATCCTCACTTTATCACAACCATCAGAGACAAACAACTCTTCTGTTTCTACTTTGCTGTAGTTTCGTCATGTGTTGTGTCTACACATTCATTCTGATCAATTTGATGTTATAAAATCTGCTTTTCTTTCACAAACATGCTCATCTCTATGTGTCCAAACCTTTGACTGGTAGTGTTCATTACACGTATATATCAACATGTTGACACAGCAGTTTCCTTCTGGTCAAATACTGAGATACTGTAAATCCATAAAACACTACAACACCCACATGTACTCATGTAACACCAAAAACACACTGACTCAGCTGTACCTTTATATTCCCGCCTGCAGTACTGTGTATACTCCACATAACACTGTGATACTCATACTGAATACTCCCATGCACCACTTCTCCTCCGTAGATCTTTGTTGTAGTTGTTTCCTTGGTCTCGTCTTAAATCTAAGTGAAATCTGAGGTGGTGGAGATCGTACATCAGACGAATCAGATCAGAGCAGCAGATTAAATTCTTCAAAGTTTCACTAAAAATCCACAAAGTGGCCACTTGGTTCCACCACAGGCTTCAGACGAGTGTGTGAGGAGCTGAACTGTGTGTGAACCGTCTCTACATCAACATGATGGTTTGTGGTCACATTAATTACAGACAACTGAGGTTTCTCTGAGTCAACGCATTCAAACCCACAGAGACACAACAAGCTGCGATGTCAGACACAGACGATGAGATGCAAAGATACTAAATAAGATACGAGGACAAACACGACAATAATGAAATAATACAAAACATGTAAAAACAGGGAGACTCCCCGAATCACCGTGCAGCAGAAAGTAAAGAGACACGAAGACGGAACACGAGACATTACAGGATGTGAGACAAATGTTTGAGCTGCTGATCGACTGTCTCACGGCTAGCAAAGATTCTGGTTCTGATCAGTCCAGAGGCGGAACAACAGTCTGAAGTGAGCTTTAGGCTCAGAGTCTATTTTCCCCATAAGTGCTTTCAAAATGTACGTGACCTGCAGCTGAGGCGTGTACCTGAACGCCTCACTGATACCGACACATGGAGCTGGAGTGAGAAACCCACCGATCCCAGAATAGAACAAACTGTTGGACGTTCTTTGTGTGGCGAGTGTGGTTCCAGCAGACAGATTTAGACATTTGTGCTGCAGAGAGATCAGAAGGAGCTGTGAGAAACATAAAAAGGTTTCATACAGAGTCAGGAGCGTGAGAAGCAGCTTAACACACAAACATCTTGTGACCAGGCTGAGCAGCAGGGAGACGGGTTGGTCCTGGACGCTAACTGGGACCCAGCAGCTCCAGACTGTGAGGAGGAAACGGAACAATGAAACTCGGATGTTAAAGTTCACATTTAATGAAGCAGAAAAAGTTGAAGCACCAGTACACAGAGGCTCATCAGCCCGTTTACAGTCGGTTCTGTTGGATCAGTGAGAAGCAGCTTGGTGGAAAAAACATTTGTGGTTGTTCAGCTACTGAGTTTTAATAAAAACTGTAAAAGTCAAAGTCTTCAAAAACTCTAAATATATCTAAAAATAAAGAGGCCATGTGACAGCTGGAAACGAGCTCTGTAGGAGCTATTTTTACCTGGAACATGTCGACTCTGGACCAGAATAGACGGCGAGGAATTTACAGAGCTGCCAACAAACTCATTATAAAGCGACGTATTAAACAGCGTCTGCTGGTCTGAACAAAATGTTCAACGGACCAAACGCAGATTCAGGACGTATTTAGCTTAGTTTAGCACAAACACTGCAAGCTAACTGTTAGCCTAGCTCTTTAGTCATGTACTAACAAACACTGGTGGGATTATTGATGGTAGTCAACAAGTTAATGCTAACAAGCTAATGTTACCATTATGGAAATTTGAAACCAGTTTGATGTTTGTAGAGAGCTAAAAGAAAACTCAGAGAAACTTTCGTTGGAAAGTAGAATTTTTTTTTCTTTTTAGTTGGAGCTAAGCTAACAGTTTACATCTGCTTCTAGCTAAACAGATTCCTGTAGAAAAGTTAGCATTTCATATGTTTGAAACACATCATCAGTAAGTTTTAACAACACAATAATGATAACTATTAGTGATGATAGTGACATTAATCACATAGTTAAGATAGCACTAGTTTCTAGTCTCTTGATGGGCTAAAAACATCCAGATTTAAAGTATGTTAGCCAGAAACAGCTAAAATGACATTTAATGTGAGAACTGTTGGTAGCTGATGCTACGCATCTTCCAGTAAAACCAGATTTTCTAGTCTATAAATCTAACAAAACAGCAGGCATATTATTTGTGCTAATGGTTTGTAGCTACACCGGCTAGCATATTTGCCAATCTAATCTAATCTAATCTAAGTGAAATATGTCCTGTACCTACAGTCTGTACTGTACACTGATGATGAGTTTAATTTGAGAGGACAGAGACAACTGTGTTGCTTTAACTGATCAGAAACCTACTTTGCTCCTGGTTTACAGTTAACACAGTTTCAGTGATTTTAATAAATCAGACTAATTTTAGTTGTTTTTTTTTCATCCTGATAAACCTGACAAAGATTTCAACAGTATTTCAGTAACTTTATTTCATGTTGTAACAGGTTTGATACAGGACCAGCAACATTTTGTGATACTAATGCAACAAACATTGAAAACCACAGTTAAATCCTCACGTTTCTCCAAAGCAGGAAGGTTTCTGCTGGATTTACAACATGATCCACAATGGTCTCAAAGTAACAGGTCATCGTTGTGCTGATGTAGAAAAACAAATCTGGAGAAGACGAGGTTTGTCCAGGTTTCACCTCTAAATGCTGTAAAAAGAGGTTGTTGTGGCAGCTGTGGTGGAAGATTAAAAAAGACATATCAGAGTATAAATGCTCAGAACTGGTGAACTTCAACCAGCTGTCTGTCCGTTAGTACCATAAGGTATGTGGTTTCCAATATGTACCAAGCAAATATATTAGGTTTTAAATAGCTTTCTTTAAAAAATAACAACATAAATCAAAACAGAAGCATTTACAGATGCTTGGCGTGCCGCGCAGCGAAAGGTTAACGTGGTAATAAATACATAACAAGGCTACATACAAACAACTGATTAACAGGGTTCTCCGTTTGTCCTGTCTGCTGACAATTTATCTAGAAGCCTCAAAGTGCAGGAAATAAAAAGATTATGGCAGCATGGTCCAACCTGAACCCTGAACATCTGAAGAACCTTCTAGACAACTTTCCAAAGAACCATCTGGAAACATTAAGAAATGTTTTCAAGAACATTTGACAAACCATCTAAAGAACTTTCCAAACAACTCTCCAAGAACAAGTAAACCTCACTTCTACCAAAAACCAAAAAAGCACAGTCCAACAGAAACACTAAAGGCCTCAGGAAGCTTCAATGGTCATGTGAGATCATCTAACAGGGTCTGGATCCTCTTTACTGATGGTGTCTTTGTGACAGTCCCACCCAGTGCTGTGTAATGTCATATGGTTTTTGGATTCGAGTCTCCTGGAGTACTCAGTACACCGGGATAGAGACCAGAATATTGTGGCTTCCACATTTCTGTATGTCAATTGTTGGTACAGAACATGGTGGTGACAAATGAAGACGCCTCTGTACCCAGACTATCAGAACCTGGGTGAGGGTTTTAAACAGGAATGTGAACATCCAGATTTCTCATGACCAAAACTAAATAATAAAAAAAACCGAAGCTAGAGACTTTGACAGAAGGCAGAAAACATCCATTCCTCCTTCGTTGTAGAAACACTGACTATAGACATGACCGCTGTAGAAAGCACATTTGTTTGAAGCGTACTGAGGCCTCGATTTCCCCTCTCAGGTCTTACTAGTACCCAGGTGTACATCAGCTGAGGCACTTGGGAGATGAGAGGCAAGGTGGTCAATTAGATCGGCTACATCCAAGCTCCAAACCAGCCCTTCACCTCTTTACAAACAGAAGTTTTCCCAAATAGCACCGTATGCTGTTTATTATGAATGCAGAAAGCTGGAAGTGAGAAACCTTAAGAACCAGAATCCTGCACAGAAACACAGATTTTGAAGTACAAAATGAGCTTCAGAAAAGTGTGTTTAAATGTGGGCTAACTTCAAGAGAGACTTGTCTGGTGTTATGTGTTAAGTGTTGATATGTTTCGATATCATAAAATAGGTCTGAAAGTTTTAGAAGTTCATGTTTTAAATGTGATGTCAACTGCCAACTGCTGATTTTTTCTGTTTTTTGTAGTTCAGACTAAAGAGGGTTGGGGTTGGTTTAAATGCAGCACTTTTCCTAAGTTACACTACAAGTGCATGGTAAGGCACCCTGACAGATGGTCCAGTTGGCCTCCGGCTGACTCACACAGTGGTCATGAGTTTGAGCGAACCGGATCTGAACCTCAGGATTTTCTTCTTCAGGTTGTGAGAGGCCTTAATCTTGACAAAGGCCTTCGCCTGAGCTAGAGTCAGTTCCTGCCCCACTGCCCTGGCCTTAGGTGCCCCTAGCTGGCTCCATCCCATGCTCATTCCACCTCCCCCACTCTCCTCGGTATCACTGGTGGTGGTGCTCTCCTCCATGTACTCCTCCTCACTGGACTCGCTATCTCCAAAGCAGTTGGTGGTGTAGTTGGACCTCTCGTCCTCACTGGTGTCCACGATGGTGGAGTGAAAGAGCGAAGCACACTCGGCTGAATACTCTGAGTCACTTCCTCCAGTGTAGCTGTATTGGCTGCTCATCTGTCCACCTGATGGGTGGTTCACCTTGGCAGCAGAATGGCTCAGCAGCTCCTTCCTCTGACGTCGATGAGCACGCCTGAAGGCCTCATCATATGGGACCTCCATAATCGCACGTAAGCGCCGGTAATCATTACGTTTATGCTTCGGTTTGGCAACAACTACAACCGGGTCACGTCCGTGGTGATGATGATGGTGGTGGTGACTATGATGGTGGTGGTTACCACTGTAATGGTGGTGGTTTCCGTGGTGATGCCTGGATGCACCTGACCTCACACTGCTCAGTGTTAAGGTGGTTTGTTTGTCCAGGACTCTGCCTTCTGGAATGGATGCAGGGAGGCGTTTGATTCTGGAGGAGGATACTCCAGGTGCACCACCAGCCACTCTCCTGGAGACTTTATTGTGGGTGGAGGCTCCATCTTCCAGGAGCCGTGACTTTCTAGAACTGGACCTATAGCGGGATTTATCCGCTTTTCTGTCAGACACAGGTTCACTGAATTCAGAGGCCTGACTGGTCTTCACCTTGACACTCTTACAGCCACCCTTGCAAGGTTTGATGTTCTGCCGCTGGGTAAATAGTTGAGCCCCTCCTCTTCCTTCTTCCTCCTGACTTTGGGACGAAGACTCTAGGCTGGCAAGCTCGGGCACTGACCTCTCACCTTTCTCTGTATGACTGTTTTGGAGAGGCTTGGGGCTGTTCTTGAGAGCTGTTGCTTGTGTTTTAACAGTTGAAGGTGATTTGATGAATATTTCCTGGTCAGGGGGGTAAGAAGCCTGCTTGGTGTCTTTGGGGGTGGAGTTAGCCCTTGGACTGCCTAGCTCCCTGAAGTCTTCAGGTAGAGTTGCTGTGGACACTGCTGAGGGAGGAGGCTGCCCTTTGTTTTTCTTTTTCAGTAGACTGTTAGTGCTTGTATGACCGTCCTTGCTGATGACAAAACAGCTGTTTTTTATGCCATTATTAAGAGAAGTTCTGTTTTGAGATAAGTCACTGTTGTTCATCTTGATGTCAGTTTGCATCATGTCAACACCACCACTAGGAAAGACATTTAGGGTCTCCTGCTCCTCACTTTTACTTTCCACAGACCACTGCCTCTGAGGAGATGAAGTGACAGGATCCTCTGCTGATGCTCCTCCAGTCATCCAGGAGGGTTTGAGTTCAGAACCTCTCAGAGTCCCTAACCCAGACCCAGACACCTGCCTCACACAAAGACTGGCCTGCCTTAGGATGCTCTTTGATGGGTCAGTGCTAATGCTGGTTCTCGGTTTGTTGGTCCTGATTGGCAGGGCTCTCCGCTGTAGCAGACTGTAGATGTAGCTGTCCAGTCGTTTGTGAGAGAGAGTCTGGGACGTCAGCCAGGAGGAACTTTGTGGAACGAGAGGGGCTGACAGAGAAGAAGGAGGAGGGGAGGTTTCTGCTTCAACATCAGTTTCGATGCTTCTCAGAAACTCTTCCTCCCTGCTGTGACCTCCATGACCCAACGTCTGCAGAAAGACGGGACTCTGGACAGCCACAGCGTGCAGCGGGCTCGGATACCGGTACATGTCACTGCCGTTTCTGGCCACCAGATCGCAGTGGAACTTCAGCTGGGAGTCACAGAAGGTCACTGAGGAAACAGGGTCCAGGGGGGGAGGGTGAGGAGCTGATAAAGAGCGACGAACAGTGCCAGAGGAAGATGAGTCATCACAAAGTCCTCCAACCAGGCCGTCACACTCCAAACAGCTGGCCAGCTCATCTGAAAAGAGAAAGAGAAGGAATGTCACATGAGCAGCAGAGTCAGACACAGCTGCAAATATTTTAAGTCTCTGATGATTTATGCACGACAGCAAACGTGTACAGGTCTGCTATAAAACAGTCTGCTAAACATTTCACAGATTCAGACAAACACTCTAAATGGATCTGAGTTTATTTCAGCATTATTTCCTAGTGTCAACAGCTGACAGGGAGTTGATTTGAGTAGAGCTGTTTTCAGGCACTGCAGTTCTGCTGAATGTGGTAATGACCCTGTTGGCTGAGGATGGAGAGCTCAGCATTAGTAAGTGGAAAATTCTTCTCTGTGGAGACAGTGTGCTGTGAAATGTTAACCCTCCGTGTTCACCACTGTTCCTGGACACGAAATAAAAAATGATCTGTAACTGAGTTCACATTCAAAGACAGAGAGAAGGGGGTTTGGGGGTGGAGGCCTTACGCGGCGGGGGCTGCTCAGGATTAGAAACACAACTAAAGACTGAAGGGAATTTATTGTACAGATTCACTAAGGATGTAATTTCCTTTCCTTTGGGCCATTTAAGGCAACAGTGTAGAGTCAGAGAAGAGTGTAATAAACATGTAATTGTAAAATGTATTCCCAATTTAGGGCCAGTTTTATTCTTGCCTCACAAGACTTGGTGAGTTAAGCCAACAAAGCACTAAACTAGGTGAGCCAATGCTGATATAACAGCAGCTAACAGGTCACAAAGAAAACAAATGTAGCTTTGTGATCATTCCTTAGTTAAAACCAGGTGAACAACAGCTACTGAATCTAGTCACTGTCAGCTCAGCAGAGTCTGTAATTTCTGTTAGAATAGAACTAAATAGAATAAAACTTTATTATCCCAGCAAATTTGAAATTTACAGATTCAGAGTGAACCTCTTGGTTAAACGCCTCCAGCAGAATCATGACGAGCCTAGAATTCAAAAGCGAGCTGCATGTTTTTTGCAGCCGGCTGTGCTAACACTCAAATATCTACAGTGACTATGACGCGTCTGTGGACGCAGCATCACGGGCCTAACTGGTTTGAGGGACAATGACCAAAACTATTCTTTTTGCACGTCTTCCAAATGCAGAGATATTCTGACAATCAGTATATTTATAGAGTCCAGAAGAACATAAAGCAGGTAGGACCCTGCAAACCTGCTGTACCACACTAACATACAGGAAGCGTCATGTTTCTGCTACAGCAGCCAGCTGAGGTGGTTTAACATCCACTGCAGGTTTTCCTGACCTGTATCACTGGTAGGAGACTCAGAATACACTGGGCAGATCATTTATATCATCACACCACAAGACTCACAGAGACGTCTGAACGATCCTGGTTAGCCTGCTGACACCGTGACCCACCGACTCCAGATAAACGGATGGATAAATAAATCATTTACACCAGAACCACAGTCCTTCTCTAACTGTCGCCAAGAACTACTGGTGCCTGAACAGAACCATGAAACTGTAAAAGTATTTTTGGCAGCAGTAAAAACACTGTTCACGGCTGCAGAGACACCTTTCAGCATGTTAGCTAGAAAACACGTGACCTGATCCCAACGTGCACTTCCCACAGAGTTTCTAATCAACATCACTTGTTGAGTTGCATGACGGACTGGTATGTTTCCACAGTCCGCGAAGTCAAACACGAAACATTAGGTCGCTCTGCAAATATGATGGTATCAGGTTAATGTGTCTCCAGGGTCCTCTGAGAGTTTGGGTGTGTTCACACGTCTCTCACGTTATCTAAGACATCAGAAATTTCACTGCAGAGTACGAACAGAGTTTCAGCCAGAAACCCTGATGCGGTTTGTGGTTTCTGTGGATCCTGCACAGAACCGAGACCATCAGATTCTGTTGGAGCGGCTTAAATCAGGCAGCACAATGACCAATGCTTCTCGGTTTATCCAGACCGCATCTCACAGCCTGTTGATCCAACAGCAGTAATCTGGTTTCTGTAAATCCACGTACACATAGCAGATCAGTAATCAGATTACACCTGTACTTATTTCATAAGCAGGACTCACAAGGAATATGCTGTTTTCAGACTGTGTCAGACCAGACCAGAAAAAATCAGACCAGACCAGGACAGAACTTCCTAGCTCAAACTGTCTGATTGTAACAAATACTCTACAGCCACTTTCTGTTAGTTTCAGTTTCAGTCAGACTAGTTTTAAACACAAGGAGGCATCTCTCAGTGTGATGATCCCTGCTTCATCCATCCATCACTTTCTCTGCAGACGTTTGTCCTGCACATGGAAACTTCATGTGAGCACTGCAGAGAAATCAGCCTGTAGAACCAGGTTTGTCTGATCAGTGTTTTAGAATCTGGTTGGTGACAGCAGCTCAACTTTCACTGAGCAGCTTCCTCTAAACACACTGAGTCACCGAGCTGCACAGGTTTAGGAAACAAACAGACATTTTCTCTTTTAACCAGAATATGACTGTTTTGATTGTGATTAATTAATCAAACAGTGACAGTGAAGCCACTGAGGCAACAGAAGAATTAATATTTTTACATTAACACTGGAGTTGAGGAAGACTTTTATTTTGAAGATCTAATTAAGAGTGTGATTGTGTTCACACGTTTGGTGGATGTGAGGTGTTGATGTGAAGTTTCTGTGTGACTTTACACAGGAAACAGAGCAAAAGGAGCAGCACCCTCCAGCAGCAGGAGGAGCAGGGGGAGCAGGAGGAGCAGGAGTCTGTACCTTTAGTCGGGAGACGTCCGTCAACGTCCGCCATGGAGCAGAAACATTCACTGAAGACTGAGTTAGAGGAGTTAGAGAGAGACCCGGACGCCCCGTCACTCAGCTCGTAGAAACCTGAGAGAAAAGGGGGGGCGGGGTGCAGGGTTAATGGTGTCAACAACGTCTGAACAAGGTGAGTGACAACTGATCCACATCCAACAAGAACCATCAGAACACCAAGGACCATCTGGATCTAATGTGAATGAAACAGACAGAACTAACACGTCATCGTTTCTGATCCTCGATCACACCGTGAAATCCCACAGAGGAGAAGTTCAGTAAGAGGACGAGGATCATCGACGTGCTCCTGACGCTCTGTCTGATCCTGGGTTTATACCCATCACTGTTATTAGTGCAGGAAACAGGAAGTATGATTAACTCGGTTCTACTGAGTCCAACTGTCCAGTTAAAAGGAGCTGAACTGTCAGTGATTCTGGATCATGGACGTTCAGACCACTTCACTGTTCTACTGAAGAAAACTTTCAAACATAAATCTTCTTCCGCAGCCTGTTTTCTCTGCTGGTTTATCCTCGACAAACATCAGAAATAACCGGACTCTTACCTGAGCTTGGTCGGCTGTCGGTCTCCGGCTGCTCGTGCGGCGTCTCTGTGTCCAGTCGCAGGTCACAGATCTGTCGGTCCAGCTCCTGTAACTGACTGATGAGACCAGCGTCTCTCCTCCTCAGACAGTTCTGACAAACACACAGAGTTTTAAATACATTATTCAGGTTTCATAGGTGTCCTGATGACAGAGGACATCAGAGGAAAACTCTGCTGACGCCGCTGAGCAAAGCAGAAACCAGAACCAAGACTTAAAGTGACTGATGGCAGAAGAAGAAAAGACTGAAAGCTGCTGAACCACACAACCCGCTATTATTTACTCAGAATATCAGAACCCAGTTTCTCTCTACACAGCAACCGAAACCCAGTTTCACTGAGACGTCTGGACTCACAGATGAACTGATTAGAACCAGACCCTGGACAAACATGGTGCGTTCAATAGCTGCTAACTCTGTGGGACATTCAGGGTGTTTTCTGACACTTAAATCTGTTCCTGTATCTGGACTTAAACTGGATCAGGAACGTCTGACTGTTAATATAATCATGATTTTTGTCCTCACTGACCTCTTTTACCACCTTTTTACGTTTGTGTTGATGTGGTTCTGTTCTGGTTCTTTTTTTTGCACTAAGAACAGCTGTGATGAGGCAGAGCATCGTTCCTCTGGGAAGTTTTCTGAATCATATTTCATCATCTCACCATGAACCCCCCCTACCCCCCACCCCCCACAGCCAGTGCTGTTTTAACCCAGCACAAATCTCCTAACATGGTGAAGCTGTGGCCTCAGTCCTGGTCTGAGTCCTGGTCTATAGTCTTGCAGCTGAGGCCTGAATGTGGTCAGTCCTCATGAAGACGCGTCAGTGTTTCTGTTCTCTACAGCTCAGTCGCAGGAATGCAGCACATGACCTGCGAGCAGCTGCATAGTCTGCATGTTTTCCATCCCTGGAGGAGGGTGGTGCTGTTAGGGTGGGGTGAGGGTGGGGGCTCCACTCGGTTTGACGAACACAGGGACCAGACCTGGTTTTAGGACTCAGGTTAAAATCAGGTTTACTGTGGGTTGGAGGGGTGTGTGCGTGTCTGTTTTTGTGTCTGTGTCTCTTTGTGTGTTTGTGTGTGTTTGTCTCTTTGTGTGTCTGTGTGTGTCTTTGTGTGTTTGTGTGTTTGTCTCTTTGTGTGTCTGTGTGTCTGTGTGTGTCTCTTTGTGTGTCTGTGTGTGTTTGTCTCTTTGTGTGTCTGTGTGTGTGTCTGTGTCTCTTTGTGTGTCTGTCTCTTTGTGTGTCTGTGTGTGTGTCTGTGTCTCTTTGTGTGTTTGTCTCTTTGTGTGTCTGTGTGTGTGTCTGTGTGTGTTAGCAGCAGCTGTTCTTTGGAATCTGCAGCTTGTTCAAACACAAACCGACACTCGTCCAGCTGTTTGTCCTGTCAGTCACCCAGCTGAAAGCCTCAGGCCCCGCCCACCAATGATGTCACAGACGCACACTTCCTGTTAGACGTTCAACCAAACCTTCATCTTTTCCTTCAACAACTGACAGAGTTCATCGTCCCATTGTTTTAATAAAGGAGACAACAGACGTCTGGAGACTAGACTCAGGACCTCGAGTCCTGAATCAGGCCCAGTTTATTCATGCAGGTCCATCTGAGGACCAGGACTGTCTGAGCAGGATTCTGACTTATCTTGTTGCTGTTTAAAGGAGAAAGTCCAGGATCCAGGTCGACTCTTAATCTGCCTCTAATCTGACTGTGTTAATATCATCATCAGTCTGAAGTCTCATATTGGAGGAGTTGGAGGCGACACACACACACACACACATAAACGACCAGTGTTTAACTGGTTCAGCACAAAGTCCAGCACAGACCAGGACCAGGATCAGACCCAGTCTCCAGTGTTTCCTGTGCAGACAGTTTGTGTCTCAGCTGCTCTGTCACTGAGCTGAAAGTCGATCTGCAGACTTTCCAGCAGCTCACAGGAATCTCCATTTGTTTCTGGTTAGACGGGGGGAGGAGGATTGGGGGGGGGGCAGCTAATGGGATCCAGATTCAAGTTTAGAGCCACAGCTGCAGGATGGACACAACAGACAGAATTCTGGACTGTGGAAACACACAACTCTGTCCTGTAAGAGGACGAGGACTCTGTTTTCTTAGCAGTGGCGGTTTGAAGAGGACTCAAACGGACCTGATCAGGGATCAGGTTCCAGTCTGTAAACACCCCACAAAGACCTGAAGTCTGTAAAAACACAAGACTCAAATACTCCAAAACACAAAACAGCTGCAGAAACTGCTTGAGGTGTCGCAGCGGATCAACAGGATGTTTCATCATCACACACTAAACAAGATCCAAACATGAGCTGCAGCTTCTCCAGCAGGACAAGACCGTCTCAGAAACCAGCAGCTGGTCTCTGCTGGACTTCACACAGACTCCACTTCAAAGCTCTCGAGGCGACACACACATGTAGGGAACGTGTTAAAAATTGCACCTGAATGCAGCACGAAGGCAACAACTGACAGTCACAAACACAAAAACCCTGAAGAGTTTTCTACTGTCTCACGTCTCCGTTTGTCCTGCGGTTCCTGCAGCTCAACATCAGGAACAGCTGCAGGATTCTGGACACAGAAATCCTGGTCCGTCTGAGTCTGAGTCTCAGAGGACGTGATGTAATAGAAACACTGATCTGAAGGATCCAAAGATCTGAGTTCACAGAGGAAACAGACTGGAAACCAGTGGGTGTCGTCCATGTTCTGACCTGTCCATGACTGGTTTATTAGGGGCGGGGGGGCTCCAGACTGGGAATAAACCAGTTGACTCATTACACCTCGGTAATTGAAAGCGGCTGTTTAGATTTCACACACACACACACACACACACACACACACACACACACACACACAGTCCCAGTGTTCGGGGGGTAATCAGGGAATTAGTCAAACATAAACACTTCCTTCCCTCGTCACGTCATCGTCTGTGGTTACATCACAACGTTATTTCCCTTATTTCATTCTGAAAACCTAAATATGAGAAGAATTTGTTTTGTTTTATTAAGTTATTGTTTTACAGAATCAACAGTAAAGAACCTCAGGGATCTGTACTCGTCATTCATTTATTCCTCTGACCCGGTGATAAGACATATTATCTGAATTATTTTTCATCGGTGGTGGATAGTAACTAAGTACATTTACTCAAGTACAACTTTAAGATACCTTTCAGTAAATATGGGCCTTTTTAGATTTTAGAGACTAAACATAATCAATAACTAAATAAATAATCTGAATCCAAATATCTCTCTCTGAGGTAGTTTTACTTCGGGTACTTCAACTACTGTTTTTTACCTGGTACTTCTTTTACACATGAAACAGAGTATTTGTACAGTGTGGTATCAATACTTCTAAGTGTTTATTTGACCAGCTGATAACTTCCTGTAAAAACATTAATGGAACATTAACAGTTGATGAATCAGTTTCATTATTTTAAACCAGCATTTTTACTGTTTAACAGTTTGTGTCTTTATTTAAAAATAAAATGTTTATAAAAAATTAATAGATTAAATTAACTTCCGTGTTCTATGTAGAACGTTAAGTTCATTACGAATAAAATGTCTTATTATTTTATTTTGGAGACTTTTCTTCCTGTTTTCTCTTCTCTGGGGGTTGGGGGGAGAGGCGGGGGCTGACCTCGCCTTCACCCCTGACCTTTGACCTGTCAGCACACACCTGAGTGCCTGGGTCCAGACTGGACCCAGGCAGTGGGGGGTCAGAGGGTCTGGACCTACCAGCTGTTTCCGGAGCAGCAGGATGTTCTCCTCCAGCAGCTTTTCCTCGGAGCTCAGCTCGGTCTCTCGGCTCCGCTCCAGCGCCGTCCGGACCAGAACCTCCTGCCGCTGCCGCAGGAACTCCAGCTCTCCGAGTCCAGACACGGTGGCCTCCAGCCGCTCCCGGATCGAGCGCAGCCGCTCCGCCGCGTCTGGATCTGCGGTTCTGTCCCGGCTGCAGCTGGCGCCCGAGTCCCGTCTGGAGGCGGCGGACAGCAGCATGTCCCCGTCAGACCAGAGTCTCTGTAGGATCAGGGTCCGGACGGTCTGCGGGATTTTAACGGCATGGTGCGGAGCGGGTCACCGGGTGGACTCTGCCGCAGGGGGGTGGGGTGCAACAGACACCGGATCAGCCGAGAGGAAGAACTAAAACCGGGTCAATAAACCGAGTTAAACAAACCCGGTTACGGAGTGAATCCAGAGTCCGGTCCTCTGGTCCCCTCTGCAGCTCCCTGGATCAACCGGTGGTTTCACGGTTCTCCTGTGCAGAAACAGCTCAAATAAATCCGGTAAAGCGGTTCCAGGTCCACTCAAGTAGACGTCCAGGTAAATCCCAGCAGGACCCGGGTCCGCAGTGTCCAGTAGATCCGACAGAACTACGCGGAGAGTCGGGACCAGCTCCGTCCTGCTCCCGCTCCTCCCGCAGCTCCGAACAGACTAAAACACAGCTGCACCGAGTCCGGTAAACCCCGCCCCCTACCCCACCGACTGTGACGACAATGTACACGTGAGCTTCCTGTTTGACCTTCAAAATAAAACATCTCGATTCCTTCTTTTAGCTTCTGACCTGATAATGTAAAGAACAAAATAATAATTGTTCTCAGTTAATTTTAAAGACATTTAAAATGAAAGATTAACAGTTTAAAATGTTTTATTCTAACAAACACGAGGACATTTATTTTAATGTTTACCCCCCCTCAAAGAAAAGCTCAGTGCTGGATCAGCGCCTCTGTCTCCATCAGTTTTTCTACTTTACAGCTACAGAATCAATGTGTGACTTCATACATAAGATTTCTGTTTAATATGAAATATCAGTTCATCTCAGTTTTATAACATCTGTGTGTTTCTTTATTCTTTGTCCTGTTTTATGAATCTCCCTTCTAATCAATTATGTTCTTATTTCTTTTCTAATAAAAGTAAAATTCTATTCGCTGTGTTTTAAGGATCCATTTAAGCTTCTGAGTTCTGGTCATTTTATTTTGAA
Organism: Ctenopoma multispine; assembly: GCA_034779795.1. NCBI lineage: Eukaryota > Metazoa > Chordata > Actinopteri > Anabantiformes > Anabantidae > Ctenopoma > Ctenopoma multispine. The sequence continues at coordinate 346,489 of JAUYWH010000014.1, forward strand.
GTGCCTCTTCATATGAATTCCTGTGTGATTGTGTTCATTTGCAGAAACTAGACTTGTTTTGAACACGAACACAAAGAGTTTCTGTAACCAGCATCTGATCACGTTTTCACTCTATAACACATTATTTTGAAAGATTATGTGACGTCACTTCCAGGCAACAATCCTCCACAAACCTTAAAAAAAAAAAAAAATTATATTTCATGGACGAAGTAAAAAAAGATTCTTGTTTATTTTCATTGTCTTTTTTTTGATGATTTTAACTGTGTCCCAGTTTTACCAGTAACCGAACATTACTGGTAAACTGGGACAGTCTCACTAACAAACTGGGACAGTCACTGGGGGACAGGAGTTCTCTCTTTTTATTTAAAAGTGTCTACTTAGGGAATTTAATTATAAATGTTGTTAAATGAGGAGAGGAAGGGAGGACAATGAGGAAGGAGACGAGACGAGGAGAGGAAGAGGATCACACTTGTGTCCTCCTTCAGTCTGAGCAGAGGAACCTGACGAGCAGCTCGTGGTTCTCTATGCGGTGGAGGTAGAACAGAGGTTCTTTATGTCTCCAGCAGATGTTTACTTGACGAGGTTCAGGAAGGTTCCTTGTTTATTAAACTGCTGCGTGTGTGAAAAGACACAGACACTTTAATTTTTATGATGTTTTGAATCAGAACAAATAAACTGTTTGTGTTAACGGATCCATCTGGTTCTGACAGAATCTTCATTGTTCTCTGAGAATCAACAGTTTGTGAATCAGAGTCTTTGTTTGGTTTTTGGGTCATTTCACTGTTTTTAAGTATTAATGAGACCATTAGTATGTTAATGAGGGAGGGGCTGAGAGCAGGGCCCCCCCAGCTGGAAATAATGATCTGGTTTATTTTAATGTGAAAGTTTTGATCTGTCACTTCCTGTTTGTATTAAACAGATTCTGGTTTTTCTACAAACACAAAAACTGAACCTCGTGTTAAAACCAGGTCTGACACACACACACCCTGACACACACACACACACACACACAGACAGAGACACATACAGAGACACAGACACACACACACACACAGACAGAGACACATACAGAGACACACAGAGACACACACACACACACAGACACACATACAGAGACACACACACACACACACAGACACACACACACACACACACAGACACACACACACAGACCCCCCCCCCCACCCCCCAGCAGCTCTGAACCTGATTGTTGGTCTCATTAATATTTCACACTGATCATTTTCAGGTTCTTGATCAGACATTAAATCATTTATGTTGTTTTAACGTCACACAAGAGACGCTGGACAGGAAAGTCCAGAGACCAGGGACAGAGTCAAAACCCCCAGAGTCAGACTGTAAAACTGGAAGACAAACAAAAAAGTGAGTTGGTTCAGTTTTTAACGAGTCCAGATCCTCTTCCAGACCTGATCCAGGTCCTGGTGAAGTTCATCATGACGTTTACTGACTCACAAACACACAAAGGAATAATCAGACACTTAGCGGAGTGAGGGGGGTGTGTGTGTGTGTGTGGGGGGGGGATGACCTGCTGCTGCTGATGGAGGAGGTGATGCGTTGCCGTGACAACAGAGCTTATTTTTTGTGCTACCTGGTGATGGAGACGTGTGAAGGGGGACAAATCTCAGCAGGTCTGAACAGGGACGGATTAAAACCCAACAGGCCCCCGGGCACCGAGCTGTAAATCACCCTCCCCCCATAGGATTGGACCCCCCCCCCTCACACACACAGAATGAACAGGCTGCGCGGGCACGTGGTCGTTTCTGTGATTCTAAGGGTTGTGTGTTCATTTGTTGTTGTCCATCAGTTTTTATTCTTCTTCTGAACGATGCTGACTAAATAAATAAATGCTGAATTCTTCCGGCTCTGATCCAGTGTTTGTGTAAATGTGAGAAACAAACACAAACGTGTGAAGCTGGTTTGTGTGTCTCTGTGTAACCTGCAGCAGCTGCTGACGCACAGAGACGAGTTGGAAGCACGAGGTAAAGGAGCAAACATCCGACGTCTTCGTCCCCTGCAGCTCCAAAAACTGTCAGAGAGGAAAAAACATGATTTAATCTTCATCTGTGACGACGACGACAGTGTGATCAAAATAATTCTGATGTGTTTGTGTCCAAAGAATATTGATCATCACAGAACCGATCAATCAGTCTAATCAATCCTCTGTGAGTAGAAGGTGTTTCTGAGATCGTGCTGATGAAAACATACCTGAGGCCACAGTGACCTTTGACCTGTGACCAACCTGAAACCAGTATGTGAACATGGAGAGAAACAAAGGATGAAACACAGTTTGTGAAACACTTTTATTTCTTTAAAAACATATTGATCAGTGATCAGCTTCACACTGAATCTCGTCTAAAAAACATCGGTGGTGGACCAGTCCGTATCTGCTGCTGCGCTGAGCGACTCCTCCATCACCTCCTCCTCCGGTCTGATGGAGGGCAGGTGAACATCCATCCTCCTGGTTCCCCCCTGCTGCTGCTCCCGTCCTGCTGCAGACACAAACAACACGTCAGTTACACACTGTGACGCTCAGATTTGGACTGAAGTAGAATCAGCTTCGCACAGAACCAGAGTCCAATGTCGGTTTTGGTTCCTGCAGTCAGAGACTTGGGTCTGGACCCACAGATGAAGACCTGTCTGTCAGAGCTTCTTGTTGTTTCTCTGGTGTTTTACCTGCAGAAGGTGAGATGCAGCTGGATTCAGGTCACAGGACTGATTCAGACTCTGGAATTGGTTTCAGTAAAAGTCAGAGAACAGTTTGTTCAGGCTGAAAGTCAGAATGGAAACGTGGATTTAAGAGTTCATAAATAAATAAATCACACACACACAGACTGTGTGAATGGAGGCAGTGTGTGACGGATTTAGGTAAAAACACTAAGTTCACTCATAAAGAAGCAGAAGCAGGTCTCAGTTTCAGTTTGTGGCTTCAGTTCTGATATTTCATACAGGATCAGGACCTGGATCAGAACCAGCAGCCCCGTTGGAGGTCTGCTCAGTTAATGATTTATTCAATTTTTTATCCAGTTACTCAAACACTTTATTACCGAGAGTGAACCTGCTTACAGCTAAATTCAACTCCTGTGGAGCTGATTCCACAAGAGAGGAGCTTGATAGCTAAAGGCTCGACCTCCCAGTCTGCATTTGGAGACTCTAGGAACCACAAGTAGACCAGCAC
>JAUYWH010000014.1:358912-371045 GCA_034779795.1 Ctenopoma multispine
TTCTGTGGATGCAGAACGAAACGTCTCTACTTGAAAGAAAGAAGTCCAGTTGCCATGACTCAATCTTCAGACAACTTCCCCTGGATGAATGAGAATCTTCACAGACATGGCTTCACACTAGTTTCCACCTGCATCACTTTAAGGTTACAGTACACGCTGATATTTTAGTTAAGTGATGGGATCCCTGGGAGTTTTGTCCTCACCACTACAGACACACACAGACCAACGTGTCCTTGTCTCCACGGTCTCCTGCCTCCAGAGTCAACCAGAGGACACCACAGAGTGTGGCGATGATGTTTGGGGATAAAATGGCCGCTGCCATGACCTCCTGCTCTGTCATTTATCAGCTGAGAAAAACCCACAGCTGCTGCAGGCAGTCTGCTGCTGCTGTTGCTAGGCAACACCTCAGTGGTTACCCATGGCGACAGTGAGCAGAGATGCTGAGATGCTTTCATTCATGGAGAAAGAAGAAAGGGAGGACCTCTCTCCTCTCTTCATGTTTTATTTTCTCCTCTTCTCCTCTCTCCTTTGCTCCTTTCCTCTTCCAGTTCCTCATCTCCTCTGTTGTTTTCTCTTCTCCTCAGACCTTTACGCGCCACAAATAATTCATGAGGTTTGTAGTAACAGGTAGACATGAATAATAATGCCCTCTGTCTCTCTCAACCTTTCATTTTGTCCTTGTTGTTTCTCTCACTCACTCTTTCAGGTAAAATGGAGGATTCATGACCAAACCAAAGCTCAACATTCACGTATGATTGGCAAAATAATCTATTAGTTCATCAATAGTCTAACAAAACAAGACATCTGAAGACGTCACTCAGGAGTTTGGGAAACTCAGGTAGATATTTTCTATATGTTCTTCATCTGGGCCAAATGTGGAGCCGTGTCGACTAAAGGAGGTAAACATGGATCCATGTTCACTCGTACTGGCTAAACCAAGACCTAAAATGACTCAATGTGGACACACACAAGAAGATCTCTTGGGCCACAAATGGACTCATAGGCTAAACCTAGACCCAATTCATGAAAACGAGAGTTCAAATGAGATCATTCTGAACCAGTACAGGCCAGAAATAAAATGTGGTAAATGTGGACACATAGAATAGCTGTGGACCAGTCCAGGTGAGGCAACATGGGTTTCTATAATGGATAAATGTGAGTCTACTGGACTCTTCTGGTCTAATTTAACTAAACACCAGCAGCTAAATGTGGGTATATGGAACAAATGAGGTAAATCTGGATCCATCTCAGCAAACAGCAACACTGACATTAAATACAGGCCAGAAATGAAGCCACATCCAGACCCACTTGTGCTCCACACAAATAAAACAGGACTTAGAATTAATTCAGGTTCAGTAATAAATAAATCACCACGAAGTATCAAGTGATGGAGACAAAGAAACAATGAGGCAGAAACAGTATGGGAGGCTGGGGGTGAGGGTCTATGGGTGAGGGGCTGGAGGTGTTCTGCAGTGAGGGAGGAGGAGGGTCAACAACGCGAACTGTCGACTGCTCATTTTTCAGTCAGATAGAGAGAAAAAATAGAAACAGGGAGGGAGGAGGCATCATGGTGAGACACTCTTGGATGTGGCAGCGGAGGAGAGGGGTGTAGTGGGGGATGCTGGGAGAAAGTGCTGACATCATCTTCTATAAATGGAGACGATGGAGAACGAACCACACACATTAAACATCCTCAAACTACTTCATCAAATGAAAATAATCTACTTCAAATAATAAACATGAAAAAGACAAAGCGACACGTGACTGATTAATGAGGCTTCACATATTTTCTCTGTGTCTTTGTTTCCACAGCACATTCCTGAATAAATGATGCCTTAACCAGCAGGCAGGTAACCACGGCAACCACAGCATCCTGCACGGCAACGGACCAAGAGGAGGAGGACAGAAACCGACTGCAGTGACGTACAGAAGCATCCAACGCAAAGAAACAAATGAAAACATGTGAAGCCTTCAGAATTTTCTGTTTCTGTAAAAACTAGACAAAGAGAACACAACACAAAACATTTACACCTATGATCCAATGTTAAATGTCTGTGACCTGCGACCTGTCTCATTTATCACATTTATACAGAAACAGATAAAAATTCTAATCTGGTTCATAAACTGTAAGTTAGTGTTAAATTCACCAGAAGAGAAACTGAGACCTGGTTTTAGATGTGAGAAGAAAAGTGAAGCAGCTTGTTTAGTTCCTGCTGCTTCATGTTTGATGTCATCAAACACAAACATCCAGGTGTTTTGACACACACACACAGACACACACCTGATCTACTGCTGTGTTTATCTGTAGCTTCTGTCACGTTCACTTTACATCTGTAACACTCTGCAGAACAGGGGCTGCCCCTCCCACACACACACACGCCGTGGACCCCCCCAGCGTGTGTGTGTCTGTGATGTTAAGGTGCCCTTGGCTCAGTGCAGCAGCTCCACACTGTGCATGATAATACAAACACACACACACAGTCCAGGTGTGTGTTGTTGCTTAAAGAGAAAAATCTGCAATGCAGCAAGAACCAAAACTACTACAAATACTGTAAGTACCACACCGTGTCCTGGTGATACTACTACTGACTCAAGTACTGGTGCAGTATTTTACTGCTGCAAGTTACTCTACAGTTTATATTAGTATTTCTCTGCTACTGATACTGCAACTGTGTTTTGTGATTACACTAAAAATAATAATACTGCTTCTCTACTGTAACTACTGCTACTGATATATCTGCCAAAAATACTACTGATAGTGTTACTAATGCTGATGGAAGGAGTACTGCTACTACTGAAAACAGAGATTAATGCTCCATGTTAGCAGTACTTTTATAATTATTCTATGCTTACTACCATAATTATTAATTAATATTAATATTCTAGTCCTGTACTGCAAAAGGTAGTACTACTGTTAACTACAGAGTAAAAGCTGATACTACAGACACATACTGTACAGCAGTACTGTGTCAGTGTATTACTGATACCATGTGGATCTTTATGAAAAATCGATTCATTGATCGTTTAAATGTTTTCTCCACAAAACATCAACAAACTGGTCAATTGTTCGTTTTGTGTGAATAATTGTGTGAGAAAAAGCAGCAGCAGCAGCAGCAGAAGCAGCAGCAGCAGCAGCAGCAGCAGCAGCGTGTCCCTGCTCTGACACCTGCAGATGTTTGTGACGTTTCCACACGTTTGTGTATCTGAGGAGTTGGATCCAGTTTGTGCTGCAGTGAAGCAGCAGCTCTGCAGACAAAGACTCTGCAGTCTGTCTGTTACATCCTCCTCCATCTACCCATTTGGCCAGCAGCCGGAGTTTCCATGGTAACCGCCAGCCAATAACAGGCCTGTCCCCCTCCCCCCTCTCCACCCAGATGAGGAGCCCCGTCTGCAGCAGCAGCACGTGTGAAACACTAAGAGAAAAGCTGCAAAACTTCAAAATAAAACAACAGCAGAGCTCGACACACAACAAGACATCTGAGGTACTGCAGGAGGAACTAGTACTAGTACTGCTACTACTACTAAAGTTATTCTGCTGCTGCTAGTAGTACTGAAGTGTGAGACAGATAAGATGAATGTTTGTGTACACGGTTTCTCATTAATACACGTAGTACTAACAAGTAGCAGACTTGTACTTCTGAAGTATAAACTTTTACAGGAATAAAACATCAGAGTGTTTCTTCTCATCCAGAAAGAAAAGTCAGTGCAAAGCTTCATAGCAATGAGATTTATTACAAGTGACTCAGCTCCAAGGCACATTACAAGATCACATGTGTTAGTTTCATCTGCCTCCTCAGCTGTCAGCACCGGAACAGAAGAATAAGAACAGAAACAGGCTGACGTGTTCTCGTGCTGCTGATGAGAAGAGTTTGTACAGTAAAAAATGTAAAAATCAATTCAATATTTAAAACGCAGAAACATGTAGAAATGAGAGAAACCGTTAGAAACTAGTAGAAAAACTAAAACGTGACCGTGTGATGATGAAGTCAGTGTCACTGTGACTGAGAGCTGTCTCTGAACCTTTAAACACAACATCACACCATCACTGTTCACGCCTCCGTCACCTCCACCACGACACAAACATCCACGTGTATTTAATATTTATACGTTTCCCTCTCTACACGAGTCCGTTACTGCGGCTGCTGCTCGGCCTGAAGAACCTCGTCTCCGTTAAAACCTGTCAGTGGAGCTCAGCCTCCTCCAGAACCCACAGAACATAAACCTGCTGCTGGACCACGAGCCGTCCCGGAGCGGTGATCGGTCTCCGTGACGTCTGATCGCTGAGAGTTAAAAACTACAGGAGACAGACTCTCTGTTCAGACTCTGATGATCTTCAGGTTTCATGCTGGATCCAGACCACATGTTGAGTACGTGGGACAAACGTGACGTCTTCAGATGTGTCGGTGACAAACATTTATTTATAATAATATTCTCATTTAGTTTGTTTTGAACTGTTGGTCGATTCAGTCCTCTGATAATCACAGAGAACGAAACGTTGCGGAGATTAAATTAATCCACCTTTAAATTCAACAGTGGTTTTCTTCATGAGTGAATCTGTGTGGAGCTGCTCAGGTGAGGAAACCACTGATCCACACGTTCACCTGGGACTGATTATCCTTGATCTGCTGTTGAGATTTGTCAGACCTGATGATTCTACAAACCAGCAGCGACAGGTGTGTGTGACCTCTGACCTTCATCAGTCCTGTGACTGAAGCAGAGATTCAGAAACCATCTTCTAACCTGAACATATTTACTGTTGTTCAGGTTAATTACAGCTGTTATATTTAAGTTTGAACCTGATTCTACTGCGTTTCTAACTTTCTTTTCTTTTCTCATTTATTCTAAATATGCAGTGAAGAAGTTAATGTTGGACTCTGGATCTGTGTCTCTGTCTGGACGAGGCACCTGGATCAGTTTCTAACTGGACCTTTATGTCCCGTTTGTGTGATCAGGAACCAGCAGTGAGACCAGACTCAGCGGACAGACAGACTCAGTTAGTTCTCACAGACTCATTAATAAATGATGTGGACGAATCATCAGGACACAAAAACGTCCTGCTGGTCTGAGGTTCAGCTGCAGACTCATGTTAGAGTCCAGTTAATCTTACACCGACCTTTAACAGTTATTAATTATTTCACTCTGATGATATAAATTCAACACTTTAGCAGCGGAGCTTCAAGTTTATTTAACAGATTTAAACGTTTAGATTTATTATTTTAGTTTTAACCTCTGATTCTGATCAGCCTTCATCATTTTTCAGTCTGTGGGACGAGAGACACCTGAAGACGTCACCTGTCACCTGAAGCTGGACGTCTATTATAAAATCCATGATCTCCACCTGACGGAGGTGACTTTATATTCACTAACCCTCAGATTCACTCCACTGACAGGTTTGGAAGCTCGCAGACGGACTGTGTGTTTGTACAGAGTCTTCATCCTCCTCCTCCTCCTCCTCAGGGGTCCCTCTCCTTCTTTACCTTCACGTCTCCCGCCAGGATCGTGGCTATCTCCCCCTGCATGAAGGCCCAGGGCACGTTGGAGCCGACCAGCGGGCACTTCTCCCCGCTGGGGCAGTACACCTCCCCGGAGGCTCCCTGCGCCTTGATGCTCTCTCTGGAGCAGGGGAAGCAGAACTTGTGGTTCGGGACGGACGGACACTGCACGAAGTGCGTGTCCTCTAAGCGTTCGTGGCAGATCGTGCAGCACAGGGGGCCGCTGTTGGCCATGGGGGAGTCGGGCACGTTCTGCGCGTGCACCTGGTCCATGCCGCCCGCGGACTGAGAGGACCCGGACAGCCCCAGATCTCCGTTGCGGGACGAGAGGCGCCTCTGTCCGGACACGGAGGCGGGGGACACCGGGCTGCTGCTGTTGTGTCTGGAGGAGGAGGTGGAGTGAACCGAGTCTCTGTCCTTACCGGGGGAGTGCGCGTTCCCGAGCGTGTCCGCGACTGACATGAGCGCGGCCATCGGGGACTGCCCGCTCTGCGGGGGGGCTGCCGACTCCGGGGGGGTGGCGCGGCCGGAGGGCAGGCCGGGGTGCCCCGCGCCGAGCGGGGGCGGCGGCCCGGTGAAGGAGCCCGCAGCCATGGAGAGTTTGAGGGCTTCGGTCTGGCTGTTGATCCACTGCTGCCTCTGCTGCTCGTCCGCCAGCTTCAGGCTCCCGTCCGCGGAGTCCGGCTCCGGGGACGCTTTCCTCTTCCTCACCCCGGCCCTGGAGCTGCCTGAAGCCAGAGCCCGGCCGGGGAGGACCAGGGAGGTGGGCAGCAGCGGGTAGCTGCCGTCGATGTAGGGTTGCGGCAGCATGTCCCCCCCCACACCCTCCTTAAAGAACCGCAGGGACTCTGGGAGCAGGTCCCCGAGCAGGCGCCAGTCCCCGGAGCCGTGCTTCTTCTCGTACTCCAGATACTTGAACCCGGACGACAAACCTCTGCCAAAGTCCTTCATGCAGTCCTGGTACATCTGCTTGGCCACCCCCGAGGCGCTGGAGAACACGTTCCCAGACCCGCTCGGGTACTCGATGAAGATCTTCAGCTCGTAGTCCAATCCGGGTTTGGACACGGCGTCGAAGGCGAACACCCTGCCGACTAGTCCGTGGTCCTTCTTGAAGCGCACGTCGAACGGGGTGCAGCCGGACAGAGCGACCAGCGTGTCCCGCACCACCTTCGGCTTGTTGGCCCAGTCCTCCTGCCGGTTCCGGAGACTCTCGCTCAGCTCGGCCAGAGTCTCCGCGTTCCGCTGCTTCTCCTTCAGCTCCCGCTCCTGGTCCGTGCTGGACACCGAGGCGGGCCGCTTCCCCCCCGGCTCGGCCAGAACCACCTGTCCGGGCAAGGAGACGCCGACCATGGAGCCCTGCGGGGCGGCTCTGCTCGCCACGCCGTGCGAGCCCGGTCCGTTTAGTGGAGTCTGAGGCAGCAGGTTCGGCGGTACGTTCATCTGTCCCGGTGCCGGCACCAGCCCAGAGTGGCCCCTGCTCCTCGAGTTCGGGCTCTGTCGGTTCAGTTCGGGTGGTCCGTCGTCTGGTTTAAACCCGTTGGGTCCTCCGAATCCGTTCGGCAGCCTGCTGCTGCTGTGGCCGCTGTAGTCGAACCGAGCCCGGCTGTCCGCGCCGAGCGAGTACCGGTCCAAACCGGGCTGCTGAGACTTCCCCGGTCCGTCCGCCTGGTGCTGGTGGTGGCTGAGCTGCCCCAGCGGCTCCTTCCCGGTCAGTAACACCGCCTGGCTTTTCGCCACGGCGGGCTGCTGCTGCTGCGGTCCGCCCGCGGGGGCTCGGCCCTCCTGGAAGCCGTGAGCCCGCTTCAGGTGGCGGGTTGTCTCGATGACGAACTCGATCCGGTCCGCGCCCTCGTAGTTGACGCAGCCCCGACACACGGGCTCCGTGAAGTCCCAGATCATGGCCCAGGGCATGCGGGGCAGGTCGCACAGGTAACATGACTGTCTGCGGGACGAGGAGACCTGCGGGGAGGACATCTTCCTCCCTCCTCCTCACCAGCTCGGTTCGTCCGGAGGAAACGAGCCCAGAGAGGAGAAGAGAGCGGCGGGTTATTGTTCCTCCTCCTCCTGCTGCAGAGACAGAGGAGGGGTGGAGGAGGGGGTGGGGGTCTGCTTTTTTCCCTGCATGCCTCGCTCCCACACAAGCTGAGGAATGTGGCGTGTGCCCCCCCCTTCAGGAATGCCACCTGGTAGAGAAGTGACGTCACCACCCCTCCCGAGAAACGAGAAGATGCCGCTTGTCCCCCCTCCTCACCCATCTGACCCCCCCCCTAGTCTGCACGTTACAGCTGCAGTGAAAGACGCCCCCCCCCCCCACACACACACACTTTGTCTGAATCAGAGCTAATGATGCTGATTCTGATAAACGGGTTCAGATTAAAACCAGAATCAGATCCAAACCTGATTCGTGATGAAACCAGAACCAGAACCGTCTCAGTAGAGACAGTTTGAGGTTCTTTCACTGTGTCCAGGTCTACGTCCCCGTGCTGGACTCTCAGTCTGTTTTCTGACCTGTTGTGTAACTTGTTTCATCTGGACACAGCTGGATGTGTGTGTCTGTTACCAGGCAGGTTTCACCTCTCCCCCCAGTCTCCCCCATCACCACGCGGCTTCCTGTTTCTCATCAAACACAAACTTTAACATTTACTTTAGTTTTATTGTGTCGTGTTGACGTGTGGAGACCAAGAGGAAAATAAAATTAATATGAGATAAACACACACACACACACACACACACAGACTCACACACAGACACACACACACACTGACTCACACACAGACACAGAGACACACACACACAGACTCTCACACAGACACACACAGACACAGACTCACACACACACACTGACTCACACACAGACACAGAGACACACACACAGTCACAGAGACTCACACACACACACAGACTCACACACAGACACAGAGACACACACACACAGACTCTCACACAGACACACACACAGTCACAGAGACTCACACAGACACACAGACTCTCACACAGACACACACACAGTCACAGAGACTCACACACACACACAGACTCACACACAGACACAGGGACACACACACACAGACTCACACACACACACACACATACACACACACACAGACACACAGACTCACACACAGACACAGACACACACACACACACACACACTCACTGATGATACCGTGTTACCATGGAGACGTTGTGGGGAGGAGGGGGCTGCTGAGTGATTATGTAAATCCAGACGAGGTCCTTCTGCAGGTTTTAAATAAAGACTCATCATGAGAAGATTTGATTTATTTAGAGGACTTAGAAAACAAATCGACTTATTGATCTCTGATTATTGATCTGTTTCTACTTTTGAACACAGAATATTCTGAGCTTATCTTCATTATTACAATGAGAAACTAAAAGAGGAGATGAATATTAAATAATAAAGGTTTGTGAGATGATTATGATCCACTGAAAACAGGTTCCTGTTCAGTCAGATCCACTGGGACACACACAGAACTGAGACCAGGACCTAGTCTGGTTCAGTGATTCTGATTTGTTCTCTGTGAATATTAAACCATCAGATTTATTGTGGAGTGACGCCTCCTGTCGCTGCAGCAGCTCAGATCCAGTCTCTGTTTAACAAAACCGTCACGCTCTCACCCACAGAAACACCCTCCCCCCGGTCCCACCTCCCCCTTCACCTGGGTTGCTCTGTCCGTCGGTCACAGCGGGGGGTTACCATGGCAACTGGGTCCACGGCAGCGGCGGATGCAGCTCTGGTTGCTGAGGATCTTTGCTGCTGGTTACTGAGGACGTTTGCTGACGGAGAGAAGAACACAGATGTTTCTGTTTCAGTAGAACACAGAGAAAGTAGAAACCAGAAGAGAAGTATCACAGGGGGAAACACCGACCAATCACAGCAGCAGCATCTGAATTTATTCTGGGTTCAAATGTGATTTAATCCACACAGCACAGAACAAACCTGACGTTACTGTAGGAAACATCTGTTCATGTCGGTTCTCACAGTTCTAACATCACAGCAGCTGGAATCATCTCACAGGTTCTAATCTACAAACTGGTTTCAGAGTCTAATCCTAATGCAGCCTGAACTGGTTCCTGTTCATCCTGCTCCGTCCTCGTCTGACACGTCGTCACATTAGTTCTGTTTGTTCGATGAAGCTGAGTTTTGATTGTTTCACATTTCTGTGAATGAGACTTTAACAGAAACGAAGAAGAAACAGAGCCTGATGCTGGTTCTACTGATGATCAAATCTCAGAGACAACAACACAAAGACCCACAATACCAGTGAGTGCATGTTGTTGGGAGAGTTTGCTGAATCTGACTCAGACAAACCTGACAGAGAAAAACCCGACACACAGCGGAGAACAGACCCAGTGTGTTTCAGCATTCTGCTGCTACAGAATTTCTCTGACTCTGGTTCTGAGGAGATCTTAAAGTAAAAGGTGGAGAATATGAACTATCGCCACATCTGATGCAGTGAATTCTTCCTCAGCTCTGAACATTCAGATATTTTTATTACAGACTCCTGATTTCAGAGACACATGGACGATAAATGTTTTTATCATCGTTGAATCAGCAGCTAAAAATAACCCGCTGCTACAAACAGCACGGTTACTATGGCAACCCCGTCTCCATCCCATCCGGAAAAACCTCTGCAGAAACACACATACTGATCAGGGTGGGGGTTTCCATAGCAACAGCCTCTTTGTGTTAGAGAGACTCTGCTGCCCCCTGCTGGTCACAGAGACTCGGTGCAGCTCAGGTTTATTACCTGGTCTCTAGATAAAACTAAAAGATTCACTGACAGAGAAATGACGACTGTAAAGAAAAAGTCCATCAACACTCATTTTAAAATGTAAAATTATTTCACTGTAAAATAACAAAACACACAAATCAATGATCTATTAAAACATTACGTCTATATTTTATTTTTAATTTTCTGTGGGAAAACTGTTTGTGTGAGGATCCACGTTCTGTGTCTGCGGGTTCTGCTCTGATTGTTTCCGTCTGCTCACCTCAGATGATTAAAACACCATTATGTATCCAGTCCTGGTCCTCGAGAACCACTGTCCTGTTCTCCAAGGTGTGTTCAGTCCAGCCTCTGATTGGCTGAACACACCTGATCCAGGTACTGATGTAGGTGGTAAATGAGCAGGACAGCGACCTAAGGACCGAGTCTGGGACCCACTGGTCTACGGAAATACTTAAAAACCTAAAACCTGCTGAAACACAGGTGTGTGTCCTCTCGTGTCCTGCTGGGAGCCGCTGACCCTCAGGTTGATCAGTGTGTGTTTACCTGCAGCGTCCAGGTGTATGACCTGCAAACAGGCTGGTTGACCTGAAGATGGGAGGTCACAGGTCGTAGAGGTCACGGGGGTGTGGCCTGTCACTATGCGGAGGGCTGACTCCAGCAGCTGGCTCTGATTGGAAGAGAAGAGAGCCAATGAGCAGTCAGACAGCAGAGGGAGGAGTCAGCAGCACGTGAAAAGGTGATCGTGAGTTTACCTGCAGCTGCAGTTGTTGGCTCTGAAGCATCTCCAGGTGCTGCAGCGTCTGCTGACTCCATCTCCGCGCCCCCCCCTCCCTGACAGAGACACAATTACAGCAGAAGACGTGTGATGTTCTGCAGGAAACCAACCAACATCCCTGATCTGCAGCTGCTCTGTAGGAGGAGCTAAAGTCCCTGCAAGACGATGAGCAGGGCTGATAAACGGAGGTGTTTGATTGTTGGTTCATTTGTGTAACCGGGTCACGTTTGTGTAACTCGGGGGCTTCTGATCATGTTTTAGTTTAAATTTATACAGACACAGAGAAAAATCACAAACTTTATTTGACTTGGTAACTAAGGAGCCAAACAAATGTTATCCAGGCTGACATCCATCAACATCCATCAGCACCTCCCACCCCCTGCATGAGACTGTACGAGCACCGAGCAGCTCGTTCAGCAGTAGACTTCTACACCCCCAGTGTAGGAAGGAGCAGTACCGCAGGTCATTCATACGGGCAGCTGTCAGACTCTAACACAGTTAACATGATTGTTTACTCATCACCTGTTTAATTTACATATCATCTGTTTTTATTATGTTATTCATTTGCAGCTTGTTTATACACTGTACATCTCACCAGGATCATTCACACACGCACAACCCCCCACTATCTGTGTATATATTTACATATCTCTGTGCATCTGTGAAGATTCTCAGTCATCCAGGTGAAGTTTTCTGGAGCTTGATACTTAATCTTACTTTCTGTAAAAAGATAACTGACTTTGTTCCTTTTGTTATAAGAGCTCTGTAACACTTACATTTCTCATCCGTGGGATAATAAAGTTTCACTCTTTTCTATTCTAACTTCTAAGAACAGACCTGTCGGCCTGCAGCAGCTTCTCAACCCCGTCCACCAGCTGAGACACTCGAGCCCCCATGTCCGACTGAGCCTGCACGCACACACACACACACACACACACACACACACACACACACACACAGAGACACACAGACACACACACACACACAGAGACACACACAGAGAGACACAGACACACACACAGAGACACACACAGAGAGACACAGACACACACACACACACACACACACACACACACACACACACAGACACACACACACACACAGACACACACACA
>JAUYWH010000014.1:376195-417960 GCA_034779795.1 Ctenopoma multispine
ATGTGGAAGTCTAATGTTTATCAGTACATTACAGAAAATAATGTACTTTATCACAATATGCTAATTTTTTGAGAAGGGTTAGGGTTAGGGTACAGTACAACAGCTCACAGAGGATACATGAAGAACATGAAACAGAAAACAACTCGCCACCCTAATAATCTTTTAATATAGTGGGTTTTATTTTTACATATATCTCATAATATATTTAGATATTAATATATTTCACTTCTGGTTCTAAATTTATTGAGGCTACATTAGATTCAGAACTTGTGTGGATCGGTATAATAATTCACATTTTTCAATATTCAGAGACGTTCCTGAAGCCTGGAAGAATAAAGAAATATTACTGAGAGCTTAAACTATCATGGATTTATCCTTTAAAAACGGCTGTATCATCTACAAACCGACTGATTTTATTTTCTTTGTCTGGGATGGTTAATAACTGTGTGGTCAAGATGAACAGTTTAGGGGAAATTGGGCATATTTCCTCCATTTTACCTCACTTAAGCTTAAACCTAGGGGTCATTCCAGGACTAAGGGAAACAGAACTAAAGATGTTAGTGTAGAACATTTACCTTTAAGACAGAAAACCTCGATCTCTGTAAGATTGTTAAACAGTAATAGTAGATCTGTGATAAAATTTATAGATTATTAATAATAATTATTGATACTGTGATAATTTGTGTACACCTGTTCCTCAACGTAGGAACCTTATCACGCTCATGTAGGACGCCGGACGGTTTCTGCAGTAACACGTCAGTGTTTGGTTGCAGAGGTCAAACTTTCGACACATATCGCTTTTAACTCTTTTATTTAGTTGTTTCGACCAGATAGTCCACCTGATACTGGTTTAATAATTTCAGAGTTAGTTACTGTATAGGCGGTTTATTGTTTGTCGATGTGAATGAACGTTTTTAAAGTGTCTGAATCTGCGGTTGAGTTTCTGTCTGATCTCACATGTCCTTCAGTCCTGAACAAGAAGAATCTTCACATCAAACAGGTAAAAATAAAAACACAGGTTTTATTTGAATTTAGATTTTAACACGCAGATTATTTATGTAACCTGCTGTTCACAAGTCTGAGAGAAGAAGAAGAAAATTAAATGACCAGAGAACAGAAACACGACGCTAACTGTTAGCCACTAGCTGTTAGCCGTTAGCTAACCAGTGATTCCTTTTTTTTTTTTTATAAACTTGGGTCTGTTATGATTAATGAGATCAATGCAGTGAAAAAAGAATCCTGAATGTTTTTGATTTAATGTTCACTCTCTGAAAATGTACAAAACTCTACAATAATAATATTTAACTGTAAAATTGTCTGAACACCGTTAAAGTAAAACTGTGGCTCTGAAAATGTTTTTTAAAAGGTCTGATTGTTGGAGGAGAGAGTGAGCATTAAATAGCAGATTTTTAAATGGAGTCTGGTGTGGGAGGCCTTTTATAAATGATCATTTTTTTATTTACTAATCTCAGTAATGACAGAGCGTTAAATTAGCAGATATTTGAATGGAGTCTGGTTTGTGCTGATGTGAGCTGTTTGTCCTTCAGAGTGAATCATGGCTGTGCAGGTGTCCGAGTCCGACCAGATCAAACAGGTAACACAGAACAAACGTGTATAGTGATTTGTTTTTGGAACATAGGATTAAATCTGAATAAAATATTCACATAATCTGTGATCTGACTTAGTTAAATAAACTGTTATTGAACATTTGAGTCATTTGCAGTTTTTTTGTCTTTTATACCAACGTATATATTTAAATATTAGTATAAAGTTAATATCAATAATGATTAATAATTTCTTTGTGTTTCAGTTTAAGGAGTTTCTGGGGACGTACAACAAGGTGACAGAGAACTGTTTCATGGACTGTGTCAAAGATTTCACCACCAGAGACGTGAAGCCAGACGAGGTAAAATATGAGACGGAAACCAGAAAGAAAGTCAAATATTAAAACAGACGAAGTTGATTTAAGTCTTTAAACCAGCAGTTTGTTTGGACACGTTTAGGTTTAATGTCGGCTTCTTGCTTCAGTTTGTACAACCACATGTTTTGGTTTCAGCAGCTGATTCTCCTGCTGCACAGACAGAATAATAAAAATCATTCAAACCTGAATTAAAAACTGAATCTCAAGTATAAAGTGCTTTGAAACAGATCCAGGATCAGTGTTTCCTTCCTATGAATCTCTCTCCTGTGTGATTGGTCAGTCGAACGTGATGCAGAAGCTGGGACTGGTTGTCGGGGAGGAGTGATGATGCTGAGAAAAGGTTTCGCTCAGTGAGCTGATGATGTCACGTGATGTCACATCTTCTCTTGGCTGTCTGACCAATCCCCAGTCAGCTTTCATCCCTCAGGTGTCTTAAACCAGCAGCTGTTAGTTTTCCTGCTGACTCGTCTGTTTTCAGAGACATGAAGGAAAAACCTCAGAAGTTTATGTGAAGAGACAAATTATCTGCTGGTTCAGGAGAAAACAGATTTAATGTGTCGATGAAAATTGTTCAGTTGCGGCTGGTTGTCCTGTTTGTTTTTGTGTCGTAGACACAGAAACACACAATGTGCTGTGACGGTGTTTGTGGGTTTCAGCTGCGTCTTTGTGATTAAACTTTTTTTACAGCAGCTGAGGTCACTGATGTAGCATTGATGCTAATGTGTAGAACAGGATCCTTAACCAGTCTAACTTCAGGTCCAGCTGTTGAAACCAGGGAACCAGTTTCCTGGCAGGTGATGTTTCATGGTTTCTTGTGGACCAGCTTTAAATCAGTCATGTGTTTTGTCTTCCAGTCCAGCTGCTCCGAGTCCTGCCTGCAGAAGTATCTTAAGATGACCCAACGGATCTCCATGAGGTTCCAGGAGTACCACATCCAGCAGAACGAGGCTCTGGCTGCTAAAGCTGGACTGCTGGGACAACCTCGCTGAACCGGGACTCACTTGGACTGACGACATGACCCGGCAGGCTGGTCCTGGTCCAGCAGGTCCAGTCTGATCCGGGATAAACTGTGACCTGCTGCTTGTCCGTCTGCATGGAAAAAGGTCAAACATGCTGCTGAACTGGACAAAGCTGTGACAGCACAGCATCATGGGAGATGTAGTTTAAAACAAGTGTAAAAATCCATGAAACTGTCCTTTAATGTGTTTGCTTTCTGTTGAAATAATTTTTTACTAATTAGCGTAAACGTGGACTGGAAACGTAACTACAAGAGAAGAGGGTAACTAAGTACATTTACTATTAAGTACTTCTACTTCTCTGTAACTCATCATTTTCTCTAATAAACATCAAAGTTTCCCACAGAACAAAGTGACATTAAACGTCTCATTTGATCTAAAACTGTAAAATTTTCACTTAAAAAAAAAACAATTCTCACAAATAAAAACCTGGAACTAAATTAGTTATTAAATAGTTTCCTGCTACTTAATATTTGAACTTGGATTATCACAAAATGTGATAATTTAACTGTTTCAGACTTTTACATATTTTTTATTCATCTGACAGCAGCTCAAAACAAAAATAGTTGATCCTCAAATTATCCAGCTGTTAATAAAAATACTGATCACTAATACATTAATTTAATTATCTAAAAACATAAGTCATTTTATTTGTATTTTTACTTTTAATATTTGTTAAAAATATTAAATCTGCTGAAACAAATCAACCAGAAAAATTCCAGCTTTTCAGTTTCATCTTCTCACATCAGAGAATTTGTTGGTTCTGTCACAGGAAACTGAACCTCTGAGTTCTGACATTTAACAGTTTTTTACTTTTGTAACGTGGCAGGTTTGTTTATCTTTGAGTTACAGGAACCACCTGATCCTGGTTTTAGGTTCAGGATCAGGACTAATGAGAAACCGCTGCAGTGGAAACATATTTAAAAACTTTATTAGAAACAGAGCGTTCTGCTTGTTGTGCACACGGTTCTGTTTTCAGGAGGTGTTTCTCTATTTACAGTCGTCGCTCTCAAAACCGCCTCCAAACACCACATAGAAAAAAAAAACGAGTTTATAATACAACAGTACAAACAATCTTCTCTTTAAAAAATATTATAAATCATTCTTTACAGGCGTGTAAAACATAGTTCTCAAATACATGGTGTGATTTTAATCTTTCTTTACTCAGAGCTTCTTATGTACAAAACAGACATGTTGAGGAGCAGAAATCAGCCAGAGACACAGAAGAAGAGTCCAGGGCGGGTCAGGGTCGGGACAGGTAGTGCAGCAGGGATCCTCAGAGACCCAAAGTACGGAAGATCAACTCTACCAGAATAAGAAATGTTTAATTATAAATAGTAGAATCAAAATGTTCATGGGAAGATTAGGACATATATAAACATGAGTTTAATTCATAATTATGACTCAGTAAAAACAAAGTCAAATATAAATATTAAACCTGATGTTTGACTCTAAATCCAACCTCACAACCTTGGTTTAAATTATAAAGTACAATCTTACGACTTTTAAAGTCAAATTGTGTGATGAAAAATTGCTACGTAAACATTGTAATAAATTTATGAGGAATAACTTCAGAATGATTTTAAAGGTCAAATTATGACAAACTATTTCTAACTGGTCAAATTATAAAATACATCATTTTAACCAACCTTTATTTCAAATGTTCAATTTCAATATATGGAGTCAAATAAAAAAGTTTCTTGGGTCAATTATGAGAAAATGTTTTGTGTGATTAAATTAAAATTATGACTTTTTAATGTTTGACTTGAAGGATTTACTGAGTCAATGACTCTAAATAAGTTTAATTCCTACATATTAATTCATCAATAACACTTAAGGTCGACACCTTTCAAATCAAAATTGTGAAATTTAAGTGTTTTGACTTTAATTTTCCATCATTTCTAGGTTTCATCTTTTTTCTGGCAGTTCTGATCTTCCGTACTGAAACAAAATCTGTTCACTAACTTAATAAATATTAAACAGCTGCAAATGCTTTATTTAAATCTTTTACACAAGAACAAAGTTCATTTCTACAAACATTCATTTTCTGTCCCACTGTGACGTCGGAAGGTTTTTGGAATTTTGTTTGTTTTTACCAAAATAAAAGCTCTGATTTCATATAAAATGACCAAAAACACTCACAGCAGGAAGTCCGGGAACTTTTTTTTTTTTTTAACTTTTGTTGTTTTCTTAAAAAAAAAAAAAAAAAAAAAAAAAGACTTAGAAGAAAGAAAAGATAATTAGTAAATAATTTGCATAATGAGCTGTGCTGCTTCAGGAATCTTTCCTCTCTACTCCTGGTATTACAGTGTTGTACAAGTGACCTCCGACCCTTAACTAAAAAAACAAAACAAAAACCTGTCGATTTATTTTGAAATTAAGAAAATGCTAGACTGTACTGAGGATGCACTGAAGGGAGGAAGGAAGCTAGGAAAAAAGTGCTCTGTGATGGCTGAACTAACAGCGAGCTGATTTCTCAGTCTCCTCAAACAGGAAGTCAGTCCACAGGTAAGGGGTGGGGCTAAGCTCAGGTGGTTGTGCCCACTCTCACACTGGATGAGTCACATGTTTCCGTCAATCGAAGCTCAGGCTGCGATCGAAGCATCTGTTTTTTGTTTTTCCCATCATGCCCTTAGAGCTGGTGAAGTAGGCGGGACCTGTGGCTGGAGGTGCGGGGCGAGCAGTAGGAGTGGGTGGGGGCTGTGTGGGCGTGTCATCACCTGCACTCTACGGCGACGGTGTTCTGAGCAGGTGAGGCTGAAGACGGACTCATACCTGTGTCTGAAGAACCTGACGAAGTAGACGCCGTCGTGTTCGACACTGGAAGAAAAACAAATTTATTCTAGCTAAGATGATTTTTATCTGTGCACATGTCCAAGCTCCAAAAAGACGTGTGCATTTCACAAGACCACAAACCACTGATGTGTCCAGCCCAATACAGATGGTTCAGATAAAGTCCAGTTTTACAAACGCTGAACTGGATTCTTACACAGGAACAGAACTTAAACTCCATCATACTGTCTCCACTGAATCATGGAGACATCCTGTCTGCTCATGCTGCTGCTGCTGCTACAGTAACAAACTCATCACTGATTAAAATGAAAAGGTCAGAGGTCATCGTCAGCACCTTCATCTGTCACATCTCACCTCCCATCAGCGTCAGATCAGACCAGAACATTTCATACTTTTCAGTCTGAGATCAAATCTGTTTTCAGGTTAAAAACTAAACTAAACATTTTACAGCTGCACCGACTGTTGAGTGAAGGTTTTAACATAATCTGTAAATAAAACTGAGTAAATATAAATAGAGTCTATTAAACAGTTAAACATACAAATGACCTATTCGTGCAATTTGTCCTTGTAGTCAGTAGGGGGCGCTCTATGGCCAAACTACTACATTTGCTTTCCTTTTTCATAACTTCATATCAACCTGCTCATTTAATAACATACATCATCATCATCAAAATATATGAAATATTTTCCTCTGGGATTAATAAAGTTTTTTTGAATGTTGAATAATGACCATGTCTGTCTACAGGTGATCAAACCCTGCAGTACTAATAAAGTTGTATAAACTCATTTTATAAAGATTCATGTACGAATACTTTCTGGACGTGTGGCTGTTAAATATGATTTGTCACGTCACAGTTTGATCTTACTCACTCACTGAAACAATGATTTCTGTCTTTAACTCAACGTTAGCATAACTGATCAGATTTTCCTTCACGAAGAGTCCTTAGACCGGGTCTCTGCAGAACTGGATCAAACGTACATGAGACTGAACAACATACCTATATACATGAGTAAAACTCCTCTCTACGTTTAAGACATTTAAAGATTCAATTCAAGGTGTAACACCCTGGTTAATAACTGCCTAATAACATTAATAACTGACTAGTAACATGTTAATTACTGATTAGTTCAGCACAGTGTTTCCCCTACTATTATACAAGGGGGGGCACCGCGCCCCGCTAAGACGGTTAAGTTAATTGTATTTAATTAGATTTTCTGTACATCGCCAGATCATATTAGAACGTACGTGACAGACAGACAGACAGACAGACAGGCAGACAGCTCGTACCTTCTCTCTCCTTCTTTTTTAGTCTCTTCCTGCGTCTGTCGATTGAAGCCACCTCGGACTTTAGGCTCATGTAGTATTTCCTGATCTCCTGCAGCTTGTCCTGCAGGAAGGAGATCCTCTCTGTGCTCGACATGCTGTCCAGCTCGTCTGAGGAGGAGAAGATGAGCAGTCACACTTCACTTTAAACCAATCCTGATTTTTTGTTTCTGCAGGTTTGACACAGAATCATTTAACACTTGTGTATGAAAAGCAGCAGAGACGTGTGCAGCACGTTTCACTACTTCCTGGGTTTATATAAAGAGAAAACTGTTTAATAATGACATGACCTGAACCAGTTAAAACTAAAAATTAATCAAATCCAAACATGCAGGAACGTTGGAATTTAACAAGATAATGACACAAGAATCTTTGTTTTAATCCAGAATTAATTTACACAAGTGAGTGTTGAAGAGAACATTAATAAGCTGAATTAGAGGCGTGTCCTCAACAGAAGTGATCAGGGTCACTGGAGGTCACTCTTACTGTGGACACAAAACAAAAACATAGAATCTAAACCCACATGTAGGAGAAGTCGTCCAAGCACCAACATAAACTGGACAGTTTCCAAGAGTCCGAGACAAACTCAAAGACAATCTCTGAATTTCCAGGACTCCTTAAAAGAACCGATGTTCTGACTTTGTCAGGATGTGAGGTGTTAGATACTGGACCAGAAGAAAAATGTATATCTTAAATCATTAAGCAGAGTAGTTTCTGCAAGAAGCACAGTGGACTCTTCTTATGTCTGCTTTTATCTTTCTTTAACTCTTCATCTATTCCTACGCGCTTCACTGTTGTGTGACGGGAGTTTCATGACGAGGTGTAACGGCTCTTCACTATGTTTATGACAAAGCGTCTGATTCACGATTAACTGTCTCGTCTCTTATCATTAAAACCTGTGAGGAGCCGTGTTTACCGAGCTGGAAGGTCCACTTGTACGTGCGCTGCGGCGACGGGAAGTTCTGTTTGTCTTTACTGTGAGAAGACGGAGACGACAGGCCGGGACATCGAGTCTTCTGAGACTTGGACAGAGACGAGAGACGAGCCTGGTCCTCGCTGTCGCTGCTGTGACCTGCAGACAGACGTTTGTTTAGTGACCACAGCTCAGACACCTGTGACATCACCTCTGACATCACAGCTTCAGCTCACCTGCTCCGTTCTTCTCCAACTTCCCAGGTGTGTTTGGTCGTTTCTGGTTGCGTTTCTGCTTCTTGGCCGACGGGCTGGAGTTACAGTCCATCACCCTCTTCTGACCTGAGGGGTCAAAGGTCACACAGAGGTGACTCACTCTTTTTGTTTTGTTACATTACTTTTATAATTTCTGACTCGAACAGTCTTACCTCTGTCCTTGTTCTCCTGCAGTGACAGCAGGGAGGTGGAGGAGGACGAGGCGCTGGAGTCTCCCTCCTGCTCTCCTCTCACTGCTCCCCCCTCCTCCTCAGCAGGGTGGAGCTCCTCTGGGCAGGGAGTGGAGCTCGGGGCAGCGGTTGGGAGGAAGGGTCTGACCTGAGGGTGGGGGAGGGGAGATGTGTGGGGTGAGGGTAGGGAGGTGTGGAGGAGGTGAGGCAGTGATGGTGCAGCTTGTTGCTGCTCCCTCATCACCAGCAGGTGGTGCTCTGAAGAGGAGGCAGGCTTCTCCTTCTCATCAGGGTCATCCAGGTCCACCTCGTGGCAGACCAGGGCCTCGGGACCGATCTGTGGCTCCAGCTCCTCAGCAGGGGAGGGGCCCGGCGCCTCCTGAGTGAGGGGCGGCATCCCAGCATGCACCTCTGGTTCCTTCATGACTCCTCCTGTCAGACGCGCTTCTGACACCTCTACCTGCATCTCCTCCGCTGTATGAGGGAACTCCTCTGTCTTCGTCACACCCTCGCTCCTCCTGTCAGGGCGGAGAGGTGAGGGGAGGGTTTTGGGTGAGGCGGCCACTGCCATCTTGGGTGTAGCAGTGGGGGTTTTGGGGGAGGCGGCCTCCTCCTGTCTCCTGTCGGGGCAGAACTTCTTGTCTGTTGCTCTCTGCTCCGCTGCCTTACGTTTGAGCACCACGCTGCTCCTGTCCTCCCCCTCCATCTCCCCCCCGTCCTCTTCATCCTCGGTGGCGGAGTCTGTGTCGGAGTCCACTGTGGGAGACTCGAGGGGGAGGTGCTGAGTGGGGAGACAGCGGAGGACGACCATGGGCTCGTCCTGCCTCTTCAGGATGCTGAGAGGAGGTGATGTCAGTGCAGCATTCTGGGAGGGGCTGGTGGCAGCAGTGGGAGTTGAGGTGGGAGTGCAGAGGGGGGTTCTGGGAGGAGTTTCAGAGCCAGTTTCTCTAAAGTTGGATCTGCGACCTTTGACCCTGGGGGAGGACACAGGAGTGGATACACGGTCCTCCTCCTCTGCAGCAGCTAGAGGAGACGTCACCTGCAGCTGCTTCTCAGGAGACGTTTTAGTGACCTTCTCAGGGGAAGGAGACGTTTTAGTGACCTTCTCAGGGGAAGGAGACGTTTTAGTGACCTTCTCAGGGGAAGGAGATGTTTTAGTGACCTTCTCAGGGGAAGGAGACGTCTTGATGAGCACTTCTTGTCCAGACTTCTTCTTCTCTGGTGTTGTTTTGGTCTCCGTTTCCAGGTGAACCGGCAAAATGACGTTTTCATCCACAGGCTCCTCCTCCTGCCGTGTCTCCTTCTCTGATTGGCTCATGACTTTCTCCTGAGGTGAGCTGGGACATGATGACACCGTGGCAGAGGGTTCAGCTGTTGTTGCTGTGGTAACAGTGTTGTCGTCATTAGGCGTTGTGACATCAGCGCCCTCGCTCGTCTCCTCTTCCTTCACCTCCTCCTGCTGCTCGTCCTCCTCCTCGTCCTCGTCCTCCTCCTCCTGGCAGGGCGGGGCTTCCGGCTTTTTATCAGGTGGTTCTTCTGAATCGCTGTCTGACGAGTTCCCAGAATCATCTGCAGGAAGAGTTATTGATTAGTTATTGATGATTAAAGTGGATCAATGAGTGAAGCAGCAGTGTTGTTGTTCTCACCGTTGGACGCTCTGTCTGAGTCGTACATCCCAGATGTTCTCCTGGTTCTCCTGCGAGGAGTGTCTGCAGAGAAGATGACACATCAGAGGACAGACAGGACAACAGCAGAACACAAACTCAGATGAAGGATGAAATATGATCAATATTAAATAAATATAACATAATATTTATTTTCCTTTTTTAAGACGTCGTGTTTCATGTTTTTCATGTTCTGTGACACTGATATCCGTCTTACTGTCTCCGTTGGACATGTTGGATGCCGTCTCTGTCCTGCTGCTCCTGCCATTGGATCGCCCCTCGTTGCTCGGTGTTTTGGAGACGCTGCGTCCTGCCGAGCTGGTGGGCGGAGTTCTGATCTGAGGACGACCACGTCTCCCTCCTGGAGGCTTCACCGGCAGCTTCTCTTCATCTTTGTCTCGCTCCTTCTCCACCTCGTCCTTGTTCTGTTGGGGAGACAAACTGCGGTGAGGACGAGTCCTAACTGGAGATGTGAGCATCTTTATGAGGAAGGAAAAACACTGAATCTAAACAGGACAGTGACGCTCGTCAGGCTCCGGTCAGACAGCCGAGAGGAAGTGACATCACAGGATCACACCTGTGCTTCAGCAGCTCGACTGAACCTCACCTTAAACTTCCTTCTCTGTCTCTTCTTCGATCCTTTCTCCACAGGCCAGATGATCCTGTCGGCCTTCACCCACTCGTCGTACCTGTGGAGCAGACACACCTGTCAGGACTCGCTCCACCTCAAACACCACCTGTCCAAACACTCTACATCTTAAACGATCTTAAAGTAGTAAATCGTTTGTTCAGAATCTGGACACGAGACGACAGAGCTAAAAGATTTGAGTTTGTAAATCAGAACCGGTCTGGACGACAAACACAGACGTGTCTTTTCTACGATGTGTTGGATGATATTGACCAACAGCAGCACAGAGCTCTGACAGGACACGTGTGGACAGATGCTGCAGCCACAGAAAGAAAAGAGCGCTCACCTAACTGACACTTATAAGATCACCTACAGCAGACTTGTTATTCTACGTTCTATCACTACATCGTTCATCTGTGAGCTTATAAGATTTGAATTAACGTATAGATGTTTTATTAACAACATTATTCTGCTAAATATACTCAGATTAACTTCTAGTGCAATAAACATTCACTGTTCTGTTTTTCACATAAAGCAGGTGATCATGTGATCATGAGACGGTGCTACCGTCACACTCTTCCTCTCTTATTCTTCCTCTCACTGTTTTTTCATGTCGGGACACTGGTTACGGATACGGTCTCCGTAAACGTGTGTGTGTTGAGAACAGATGTCGCTGCTTATGAAGTGGAAACGTGAAGCAGGACAAACATTTGTGCTGCTTTTTCCATGTTTACAGACAAATGTGAAGTCACATATCAGAAGCTGGGATTGGTCAGGAACCAGTTCATCTGTCGGCCAATCACAGCTAGACCTGGATTAACAGAGACCGCGTATCAGACTAAACCCCCCTCAGATTCTGACCTGACGTTCCAGCCGTAGTAGTGAACCAGGTAGAACTGTTCTCCATTGTCCACGTCCGTCTTCTTGATGTGAGCCTCGTAGATCTTCTGAGTCTTTCCTCTGCCGTACTTCACTCGAACCTTCGTCCCCGTCAGAGAGTCTCCATCTTCCTCATCCTCACTCCTGGCACACATTAAAAAAAAGAGTTGAAGAACCTTTTTCCCCTGAGTAGTGTCTGTCAGGCTGAACCTGACTATTACAGGATCATCAGAGGAAATTTAGTTTAATATCAGAAATCACATTTAGATCAGTCTAATTACTGTGCGTGTCATACCTGTCTGCTCTCCTCCCCTCCAACTCCTCCTCCTCCTCCTCATCATCATCCTCATCTTCATCATCTTCATCTTCCTCCTCCTCCTCCGAGCCTTTCTCAGAGTCGTCCACTCGTCTGTTGCTGCGTCTCCTCGGCTCCTCACTGTTCTCTCCCCCTCCTCCTCCTCCTTTGTCTGGTCTGGAGGACGACTCTCTGTCAGACTTCCCCTGACTCCCCACGCACCTCCTCCTCCCCTACAAACACAGACATGTTTCCACTGGTCTCAGTCTAAAGGGCAGTATCACAGTAAATCCACTTTGTGTTCAGCTGCTGAATATCAGTTAAACTGCTGTTTAAGTCATTCTGACAGCAGCAAACATCAGGATTTACAGCTGCTACACTTATCAAAGACTGACGTTAAACCACTGACATGTGACTAACATGAATCAGAACAGCGAGCGGCTGTTTCACACGTTCCCCTGGTTTTACATTCAGTCACATTAGACCCTGAGAGAGGTTCCTCTACGAGGTTCTTTTAACTTATACTCTGCTGATTTTCACTAATTAAGAGAGTTAAAAAAACGGCACTACACACTGCTACAGCACCTAAATCAACACATTTATGGCACTTAAAATAGGAGGAGCCCCTCATGCTGACGGTGACATGACGACCCAGCAGAGACTGTGTGATGTTTTAACTGTGTGACTGGGTTCTGTGTGTGTTCCAGTTAAAACAGTTAAACCAGCAGCGACTCAGACCCACTGTTAAAACAATGAGTTGTTAGTGTGTTTATGTCAAACTACAGGTGAGATGATCCACCAGGTCCAGTTTGGGTGAAGCCGACACTGACTGTACGCAGCGACACACACACACACGCAGCAACACACACACACACACGCAGCGACACACACACACGCAGCGACACACACACACACACGCAGCGACACACACACGCAGCGACACACACACGCAGCGACACACACACGCAGCGACACACACCCGCAGCGACACACACCCCGTTTTTTAAACGGTCCCAGGGTGGTGTACATGGGGTCATTAAATCAACAACACTAGAAATCCAAGAGAAGCAGTAGCAAACGCGTCTACAAGTGACGTCCGACTCGAAAAAGCTTTTTCAGTTTTACCTGAGGATGTGGAGGATGCTGATGAGTTTCATACCCTCCTCGTACTCCACAGTATGTGTGTGTGTGCTAAGGTTGTGCAGCAAGTTGCTCGTGTTGCCACCTCCGGTGACGACTCTAGCTCGTCAGCAGTAAATACTTGTTTGGTAAACCAAAGTATTTCCAGACAACAGACGGCTCTTCTTTAAGCAAAAGTCCTTCCGTGTCATCATGTTCAACTTCATCGTCTGCTACAGCTTCTCTGTTCATTTTCTCCGCTCAGTACCTCCACTCACGCAGGTACTCGTTACATGTGTGTTTAGAGGTATATCAGTGAAAACGGTCCCCTCTTAAACAGTTTCACTCCGAGCGTTGTTTAGGCCGTTTAAAACTGGTATAACAAAAATAAACCAGCTCTAAACATGACAGGAAGAAACAGGAGGACAGAGTTTAGCTGGAGTCAGTTTCCAGCTCCACTCCGTTTTCTCTCCTCCTTCACTGGGTCAACGTCTCTTTTTCTCCCCCAACTCAGGGGACTCCATGTAACCTCTTTGTCAAGAGGAGGTAAATGCCACCAGGTGGAGCCCCTAAAGATGATGTGGTTAGTTACTGGGTCCTCTGTGTCGGCTCATCTTCAAAATCATCATCTTCAGGAGAGGTCACTCAAAATCAGGAGGTGACCTTCTCTTTCAGGCGGTAGACTGGTAGCTCAGTCGGATAAGATCAGACGATCATGCAGCCCAGAGTCCCAGCCGCCTGTGGCTGCCCACTGCCTGTTTGTTTCTCTGAGCTCAGTTAACACTTGAGACGTAGAAGCTGATCTCTGTCTAAGAATTAACTTACAGAACATGTGCAGTATTCTAACTCTCAGATCACTCTCAGTCTGGTGGGGACTTACCCTCGGGGATGTCTGTCTGTCCATCGTCTCCTCGTCTTTCTCGCTCTCTGACTCCGCCTCCTCACTCTTTTCATCGACAGTCTCCGCCTTCATATGCAAGGACTCTTTGAGCTCTGGTGCTGCTGTCTTCTGATCGGCTGGTGTGGCGGCAGGAGGGCGGGGGTTGTTGTGATGGATGGTCCTGAAGGTGACGTAGGCAGAGCGGCAGTACTCCTCAAAACCGTACAGGTACCTGAGGACACATAACACGGTCAGCAAACCAGGGGCTGATGGGAAATGAACCAGACAGACGTCGAATGTGAACGTAGCTGTTGGATTTGGATGCACCACCTGATTATTTATCAGTGTTAAACCTGTGCACGTGCTTACATGTCCCTGACAGACATTAACATCAACAGCAGCACAAACTACACGAGACACAATGATCACAGCTGGACCCTCTGTGGTACATGATCACATCATGAAGGAGGATTTAACAGGTCAGTGAAACTAATAAATGCACAAACTGAATTTTTACACATGAACAGTGAACGAAAACGTGTTATTCTACAGAACCAGGTTGAGCGGTGTGGATTCTTACTTCTTGTAAGCCGTCTTAACGTTGTACGATGCAGCAGAGTTCAGGACCGGGATCCCCAGATCCATGTAGACCTGCTTCCACACTGTCCCAGACTCGATCTAAGACACAGAGGAAAACAGAGTCAGTTTGAAGTCGCATCTGTGATCAGGCGACTGGTCGTCAGGCTCCGGTCAGACAGCCAAGAGGAAGTGACATCACAGGACTTCACTCCAGCATGCGAAACCTTTCTCAGCATCATCACACCTGTGATTCCACGGGTCACGTGACCCACACGCTGCTGCTCTCAGGTTCAGATCAGGTAGACCGTTCTCACCTTGTGGCACCCTCCCAGGTGGTAGACCAGTCTGAAGAGCTTGAAGAGGTTCAGATCTTTATAACCCAACACAGGAGGCTTGTTGATCGGCGTCCCTGATGGACAGAGACACAGCGTCTGAGCACGTCAACATTTAGATGGTTCAGATTTAGAAAGACAGATTTTTCTGTTTCTGTCTCACCTCTGTCCTCCATGAACTTGTAGAGCTGCTGCAGGAAGTTGTCTCTCTCTTCTGGGTCTGCCTCCTCCTCCGGCTGCACACAAACACAGGTAGGTTAGGACCTGACCCCCCCCAGGAGTAAATCCCCCCCCCCCAGCCTCTCTGCAGACTCTCACCTCGTCTTTTATGTGTTTCTTCTTTTTCTTCTCGTCTTCATCCTCCTCCTCCTCCCCCTCCTCACTCTCCTTCTCTTCATCGTCCTCATCGTCGCTGGAGGACGAGTCCAGGATCTGACTCATGTCCATCTTCCACACATCCGGAACCTCCTTGTTCTTTAAGAACATCTGGGCTGATTCAAACCCTGCAGGAGGAGGAGGAGGAGATGACAAAAGTGAGATGATGGGAGAGGAGACGCAGGTGGGGTGAGAAAAAGAGGAGGAGGATGATGATGAAGGAGAGGAAAGAAGGAAATAATAGAAGTAAAAAAGGATGAAGGGAGAGAACAGAGGGACAGGGAGGAGATGGAGAAACAGCAGAAGCGAAGGAAGAGGCGAGAGATGACTGAGGAGGAAGGAGAAAGGGAAGAGGACAAAAGGGGGAGGATGGGAGACAGAAACAGGAGTGAGGATGAAGAGATGAGAACAGGAAAGAGGAAGAGTAGGAGGAAGAAGAGAAGGAGAGGACATGGGAGGGAGAAGGCAGACGGACAGGAGGAGTGAACTGGGTCTGGGACTTGGAGTGCCTCACCTTTCCTCCTGGAGAACTCCGACTTGGTGATGCTGATGGCGTTGACGGCGTGGACGTGTCTCCTCACCACCGTGTAGCTGCAGGACAGAGGTGAGATGGAGCTGATCAGATTCTGTTCAAACTGTTTCTGATCACTGATCAATAAAAACAACAAACTCACAACTTGGCGTCGCCGAACGATCTGACGAGACACTGATCCTTCTTCACCATCAGCTCATCGTTACAGCTGGGAGACACCACCTGCAGGACAGACACACCTGCAGTCAGAGTGGGGGTCACAGGTGGGAGGTGTGGTCATGTGACAGACAGGTGGAGGTGTGTGTATGTTTTACCAGAGCCAGGTACCAGTTGCTGGGCTCCTCCTCGCTCTCGATGCTGCAGACTTTCCCCAGCAGCTCATCGTTCAGCCTCCGCCTGTCGTCCTCCTCATCTTCACTGGACGAAGACTCATTCTCCTCATCAGCACTGAAACACATACGGGTGGACGGAGAGACAGACGGGTGGACGGAGAGACAGACAGACAGAAGGGCTAAAGTTAGTATTGCAGTGAACACAGCAGCAGCTGCTCCCTGTGAAGGATTAAACATCAGGAGGAAAACAATCATTTAAAATGATTTATACAAACAGAAACATCTGACGTCTACAACACTGGACGTGGATCAAACATCCAGAGAAACATTCAGCTGCTGTTTCTTCCAGCTGCTTCAGTCACTACAGGTCTGACGTGTTCACAGTCTTCGTTTTCAGACAGTCTCATGTGCTCTGCTGATTCAGCCAGTTAGTGTTTACATATTATTTTATGAATCAGCTTAAAGACTCACACAGCCTGGGATGAACGACGTCCGCCTCGGTTTGACTTCTTGCCGATGACCGGAGTACCAAAATGCTCCGGGTTTGTCAGTGGCAGCTGGTCTAATGTCTGAATGGATCATTAAAACATTTTATTCATGTTTTTAAGGATGGAGAGACATTCAGATATTTTCAGAGTAGACAAACTAAGGAGTAGTGACTCACCTCACTCTCTGCAAAATGTCTCTCTCCCTTCAGACACAGGGACGTACGACGGAGAGTTTTCTCATCTCCATCATCAAACACTGAAACACACGCACACACAGAGTCAGACTAACAGGACAGTATCACCGCCAACATGACCTAACAGGACGGGGGATTGGTCAGACAGCCAAGAGAAGATGTGACATCACGTGATGTCATCAGTTCACTGAGCGAAACCTTTTCTCAGCATCATCATTCGTCCCCGACAACCAATCACATCAGCTGCAGACAAAGCTAACGCAGAATGTGAAGTTTGGTAAAGTTTGGTAAAGTTGGTTAATCTGTTGGTGATGAGACATGAGGAGTTCACCTTCGTCTTACAGCATCAAGTCATAAAAAAAAAAATCACGTCTGACACGAGTTTCCTGTAAATGTCAGGGCTGGAACACAGACTCACCCACGGTGTAGAGGCTGGCATCTGTCAGTTTACTGATGACGGCCTCACTGGATAAACCCTCGTTGGTCTTCACCTCCACAGTGGAGCCCACCTGGAGGACACAGACAGACTTTAAAGTCCAGCTACGTCCAGCTACACGTTCTGCTCTCTGAACAGATTCTCAGGACAAACTTATGAGGCTTTTATCCACATGTGAAACTGTGCTGCTGACTTTAGGATGACAGAGTCTGAATCACGGCACATGCAGAGGGAGACAATGTGTAGTTACTGGCACAGTAACTGGTTCTTCTCCAGTGGAACACTGGGTGGAGGAGGTGCTGTGACTGATAGAAAACAAACGTTCAGCATGACTTGGTCACCTTCTGAGGAACCTGTGCTGTTATCAGCAGGTATCAGTGAACCACTGTGTGAGTTGATCTAAGCGGCTCACAGATAAACCGGCTACTAACCGTTAACACCTTGAGATGAAATAATCCTCCTTCCCTTCTGGTGCATGTTACACCTACATGTGGTCACATGTGTTCTGTTTTTTTCATTCCTCCTGTTCAGTTCAGATTGAATTTGTATTTCAAGAGTAGCTGTGGTTATTTAATTATCATCTCTGTTCAGTGATTTTAATCTCATCATCTTCACCCCCCACCCCACCCCACTAATAATTACAGCTACAGTGACTCATCCACAGTCACGTCCTTGGATTTTAAAGTGGACCGTCTGCTGCATTTTATCAACTAAGTGTGAATTTTGACTTTTGTGTGAAAAAGGAAGTAGGAACATGCTTGTGCTAATCTGGAAGAAGAAGAAAGAAGAAAACACGCTGAGGACGAAACAGTAGCTTAAATTTATCCACATTTACACATCGTCTGCTTTAAAACCAGCAGACTAGTCTGTGATCAGCTCCTGTTAGCAGTGAACACGTGGACTAACAGATTGAAACTGAACATTTAAAAACACGGCTGTTCTGAATGAAGTTCTGCAGCCTCTGATTCCTCTGATACCTGGAGGTTTATGGAGGATGAGCAGCAGAGGAAGAGGAAGTCACACTGAATCTAAAACTGAAGAGTGGTGAAGATTTAACTCCCATAAAACATCTGACACAGTGATGAGGCAGCTGTAAACATCTATTCTGATCTGATCTAACATGTAGGGAAACTCCTCATCCTCTTACCCTCAGAGGTCCTTTGACCTGGTCGTCCTGCACCACCTGGGACGTACTTTCACCTTTCAGATTCACCTGGAGACACAGGGAGACACGGGAATAT
Source organism: Ctenopoma multispine (assembly GCA_034779795.1). Lineage (NCBI taxonomy): Eukaryota > Metazoa > Chordata > Actinopteri > Anabantiformes > Anabantidae > Ctenopoma > Ctenopoma multispine. The sequence goes on from JAUYWH010000014.1 coordinate 394,582, forward strand.
AATATTACACTGTCCAAATAAAAATACTGCATTCAGAGTTTTACCTGTGGAGCTGGAACCGTTTTAAAAAGTGAGTTCAAAAAGTGTTACAGACCAACAGATCACCAGCACAGGTGAGGTTAACCTCACAGGGGATTGGTCAGACAGCCAAGAGAAGATGTGACATCACATGACATCAGCTCACTGAGCGAAACCTTTTCTCAGCATCATCACTCCTCCCCGACAACCAGTCACATCATCAGCGCCCGATCACGAAAATGTCATTACGTCATCAGAACAAGCTCACAGGTCAGGTTAAAGCTGTTCACTCACGAGACGGACGACACACTCAACAACTGATGATAGCATAAGCATTAGAATTCATAGTTATTAAACTTCCTCCATAATTCAGTACAATGTGAAAACGGTCTGATCTTGGTTTAATTTCAGTGACCACCGTCCTAGTCCGGCCTACCCGGCCCCCGTCTGTCTAAGGAGCAGGACAGGGTGCAGCCCTGCATTCGTCAGGCTGCTTAATGTTCAGAAGATGACAGTCTGGGTCATCTCAGCTCTTTATCCAAACGCGGCTCATCGTAGTGGTCTTTGGAGAGTCTCCCCTCTCTCTGCATACAGCAGAATGTTTCACATTTAACATCAGGTCCAGCAGGTCTAAATAAGCTTCATGAACCAGGGTCTGCCTGAAAAGGCCGAACCAGCAGAGAGGGGTCAGGTGTAGACCACATGTCTGCAGGTGGACCTGGTTCCTGTGGGTCTTACCTTCACCTTTACCATGCGTTTAACAGTCTTGATCTTGGCCTCGCAGAAGGCTCCTCTGTACTTGGCGCTGACATCCGTCCCCACTGTTAGGTAGGCAGGCTCGTCTGCTGCCTGAAACACACACAGACACACACACATCAACGCACACACACTCCCAGCATGCACTGCAGCACAGCAGAGGAGCTGCAGCTGTGCATCTCCTGTCTGAATCCAGATTTATAGTTTCTGTCACTTTCCTGCTGCTGTTTCTGATCTGATCCTAATAAGTTTGTCCTGTCACCTGCTTCCTTTAAAACCAGTCAGACACTTTCGTCTTTATGATTCAACTGTAGTTACCTAACATGAATAAAACTCAGGTGTTAGGACTTGTGTGGATCCTGGACGTGCGTCCACTTAGCGGTCAGTTAGTTCACACTTGTAGAACTAACTGACCGTGTTTAACTGACAGCGTTAGACCGCGAACTAACTGACAGGGAGTCAGTTAACTGTGGATGCACACGAGCAGCGTCTCTGGGCTCTCTGGGATTATTTTAACCTGTCCGGACACACAGCAGAGAGCTCAGTAAATACAGGTCCATGTTTTGATGTGCTCCTGGTGACATCTGATGTCGGTACAAGGACACGATTCTACTCCTGATACTGTAGTAATTTAGTTACTACACAGACCAGACTGTCCTCCGTCTGAAGGCTAAAAATAAATCTTCTACATTTATACGTGAACTTTAGCTCAGACTTCACATTTCCAGGATCTAAAACGGACTTTGTGTTAGTTTCAGTTTCAGCTGTGACTTATTTTAAACACGAGAACGTTTCTCAGCAGTGGACGAATTATCAAAACTCCTGCTTTAAAAATATGAATCAAATAAGACGAGTGAAAGTAGCTGCTGCAGATAAAGAAAATAATCGTGTATTTGTAACAGGATCACCACTAAACACAGCTATTACTGTTCTTACTAATTTGTCCGTTTATGAAATGTGAAATGTTGAAGAAGATGAGCGTTAATCTCTAAACCAGCATGAAATGATTCAAAAGCAGTTTCACTTTATTAAGCTTCATCTTTTATAAAAGGTTCATGTGTTTCAGTTTGTGAAGCGACTGGAGCCGTCGTTATTTTAACTGACCTCCTGTATGTCACTGACTTCCTGCAGCAGCAGCGTGAACAGCTCTGCTCTCCAGATCAGTATCTACACACTGATCCTGTTCCTCTGCAATTTATTCAACATCTCAACAGTTTTATGATCCATCAAACAGCGTGAAGGACGTGTTTCTGCAACAGCTTAAAGTCTGTTCGACTCAGACTGGAAGGTACCGGTCGTTTCTGAGGAACTGATTTGACTGATGTTCACATGCGGATCATGTTACTGATGAGCTCTGACTGGACAAGACAGGAGACAAACTGAAGTTTGTAGTTAACGAGCAGCTTCATCAGGACGACAGAGAAACTAAGAGAATCTGTTTTATAAGTAGATGTGACACCTCAGGCTGCAGAAGCTTCATTTTCAGACCAGATTAAACCTTTGATAACAGGCACTGATCATTAAAGGTCGTCAGTACACAGATCATCAAGTTAAAGTACTGGTACCACACTCTACACATACTAACCTGTATTTATACATGTTAGGAGGATTAAATTTATCCACTGTTTGGTATCTAATGATTAGAATCTGATTCGCTTCACTAGCTGCAGCATAAGTCGTTAAATCATCAGCATGAACAATAAAGTCTGATGATAAATTACAACAAGTACAAACCAGCGTTAATGTAAACCAGATTGTCGTTGACCTAAAACTGTAAACTTGCCTTTTAAAACCTGTGACATCAGTTTTCTTTCTGGTATTATTAGTGATGAGTTTAACAAAACAGAATGTACACAAACATTTATATTAGAATAACTCGTTAATAACTAATACGTGTTGTCTGTCTGCATTTATTTGACTTTAGGGTTCAGTAAATTCATATTTATTTCCAGCTACAATCACCCAAACAAGTTTCATAAAGAATTTCTAGAGACCTGAACTTAAACTGATCAGACCGCGTCCGTAAGTAACAGGCTGGATGTCAGTCTTCAGAAAAGGTCGTAACTAAAGTGTCCACTGACGGAGAAAAGGTAGAAACATAAGTTACAGCTGCAGCTAATGATTTCAAACCTGTTCAAATGAAAACGGTACAAAGACACATGTCAAATGTTTAAACCAACACTTAGCTAAGAAGCTGGGACAGGTGAAGGTTTATTACTGACTGACATCACTGAGGGAACTCACTGATTCAGTTGTTAAAGTTAAATTCACCACTTTTAGCTGCTTGACAGTTTGTTCACCGGATAATTTACCAAATGTTTTCAGTGGGCGACCGGTCTGGACTACAGGCAGGTCACTTTAACACCTGGACTCTTACTACTGAGCCTGGATACGTGCAGCCTGTGGTTTGTGTATGTACACGTCCCTGTTGTGTTTTCATTTGATCCTGACGTCATTTTATTCTCATCTCTTCACTTGTTAACATTTATTAAGCTGTCTAATCTTCCTGTCCTGTTCCATCATCCTCTGTAAGTACAGTGTGAGAGAGAGAGACACTTCTAGGGTCTGTGCATGATGTGGAGTAACACAAACTGTGTGTAGCTGACACCTAATGTGAACATCAGTACACAACGTAAAAGCTGTGATGACACACAGACAAGCTGGACATGAACTGGACAGAGATGAGTCTGTAAACTGGACAGATACCAGTACAGGACCATCAGAGCCCAGTTTAAGTGATGAGAAGCTGGTTCCAGCTGGATCTCAGTTTGTGTCGCAGGTCAAACACTCACCTTCATGTTTTTCGGTTATTTGAGGGAGTCCAGCTCGGAGGATCTGTGATCTCTGAAAGACACAAACAGGCAGCGTGGTCAGCGTGTGCGCTGCAGGAGCAGAGGACAAACAGGGACAGAGTGTCAAACTGTCCTCAGGTTGGAGATTAATGCTAAGCTAACCCACTAGCCTCTCACTTGTGTCAGCTCAGGCATTCTTCTGTGCCTCGGTGCAGCCCCCTCCCTCCTCCCTCTCTGCCCGGATCAGATCTAATATGTGGCACAAACAGCTCACAACAACTCCGACACTTCCACCGAACATGGAGGAAGCGGTGGCGGCGGGCTGGAGATTAAATGTCGGCTGAGGGACACCGAGCGGCCGCAGATCGGGACGAACCGGAGAAGCGTCGGTTCCCGCTATGCTCCCAGCTCCACTGAGTCACGTCGCCATCACAGCTCGCCATGTCAGCTCGGCTAGCTCGGCTAACTTTACCCCGCCATCGAGTTAGCATCGAGCTGCTGGGGGGAGCCGCAGAGCCGAGTCCCGAGCGGGGACAAAGTCCAAACAACGGCTGTTTCCCGCGGGGAGTGCGGCCGAGCCGCGGCTGCTGCCCGGTCCGGAGCTACATGTAGCTAGTTAGCTAACGCGAGCGAACTAGTCAGTTTGTGATCATATGGCGATTTAAACCGTCTGATACCAGCGGGCTCGGCCAGCGACAGCGTTAGCTCCAGCTCCGACCACAAACTAAGTTAGTATCGAACCGAGCCAGAAGCTGTGACAGTCGACGGAACAAAAAGTGTTGAGGATTTATTTATTTAATAAGCGTCGGTTCCACAAAAGGCGCAGGAGCTTCACATTTCTTCACTGCGAAAACAAGCCGCTGCCGCTGCCATTCAATTCAGACAGCTCGGTACAACAGCGGACAACTGGAATCCTCCCGGCCTCTCCGGTCACATCCGCCCGGCGTCCGGTGCCTCATCTACCGATGATTTCAGCCGTTAAAACTTTGAGTTCGGTTCTGGGTAGAATAAGAAGATCTTTATACTTACATACGCGGACGCGGCTGCTTCCCCTCTCGCTCGGGTCGCAAAGCGATACACGAACAACAAGCTGTTGAGCCCCGAGCTCTGTTTCCCGACACGCGATTGGCTGCGATGACAGCGGTAGTCGCAAGGATGAAATATGATTGGTCAAGTGATCCCTCCATTCTAATAGGATTGACCTATTCTGATGTCGCTATTGGACGATACGAACGCGGCGCCACGAGGGAAATGACGATATCGTCTGAGTACACGTCCAATCAGGAGCGAGATCAAAAGCAGTACCCGCCAGTGGAGACTAGGATTGGTCGAACACGTTTCGCTCTCGACAACGACTCGTCGCTACTGGCTGAGCGGGCTTCCTTGTCTATACCGACACTTAAGGAAGCCCTGCCCCGATACGTGCTGGAGGATTGTACGCCAAACTCTATTCAAAAATCATTACACTTAACATTACCTTATTTATTGACATGACTGTGTACGTGTTAGAAAATAAATTAATACATTTAGAAAACTATTGTAATTTCTAATAAACCTGTTCACGATGCATCAGATCATTTACACAAAATCTGAACAATTATAGCAATTTCCATGCGCTACTACCGTGTTACAAAGATGATATTACTCCCCCAAAATAACCGGAAAGAGAGGTCAAATAATGTACTAATGTTTATTTCATTGTTCTGTACGCGGTGCCTGTTACATGACATGTATGCCGAATTTAATAGGAATAAATTTGATTATAAACGGCGGCGATATTTTTATTCTTTAACATCAACTACTCGGAGATGAGTGCTGTTAACCTTCAGTGGACACTTTTTAAAATGCAGTTCGGCGATGCGGCTTCCATATGTGAGACGTCACGTATTGTGTTGACTCTACCACGAAGCGCTCGGCTGCGTTTTTACATTACAGACACTGAGTAAACAAGCTGAAATTAAGGATGAAAGTGGAGAATAAATACGATAAAGGAGGATTTAAAGGAAAATCACGGGAACTAACGACGGGTTTAAGTGAAGACAGTCGGTGTTTGTGGCGCCGTTTGTAAAGAGTCGAGTGGGCGGGAATGTCGACGCTTTTACGTAACAGGAAACCAGTGACGGTAATGCCATATATGTCACTTCCTCTGTGGGAATGTGGAGGTTATTTCTCTACAACAGAAAACACGGACAACAAATAGAGAGAAACAGAGTCAGAGACAGACAGAGTGTCTGTCAGGGTCTATAAAACCAACAGCTGCGAGTCTGTGACTGTCAGGCATGGATGGATTAAACCTAAAAAGTACTCCACTGTAAGTACAAGATTGAAGAAGTTCAGATGCCAATGATAAAACAAAGTATTTTAACACTGTGGGTAACATGAAGGTTTGAGTGTGCTGCAGATTTAGTCACGTGTCTCATAAATAAAGTTTCTGTTAAGTTTAATTCATGAAAAGATTAAAAACCTGATTCCTGACTGGTTACATTCACCTCGTGTGGTCAGTAACAACACTTACATCAGTTAAATCAGAGTCTGCAGGTTCTCCAATGATGAAAGAGAAAATCACGCTGCTGCACAGAAACATTCTCTTCAACTTGTTTTATTTTCAAAGCTGAAATTCAAACCAAAAGAGACATGAAAGTTGTTAAACTATAAAACATAAAAAAGAAGCAGACGTGTGTCTGTCAGCAGAGATGAAGACCAAGTGTGGTGAGCCGGGAGTTCAGTGCTGAGTTTACATGTTGTCTTCATCAGAATCATCATCTTCCTCCAGAGAATCCTGAAACACAAACGAGATGAGTCACCTGAAGCTCAGTCTCAGTAAATATCGGCGTTACAGGCCGATACCAACGTTGAGATGTTAGATTATAGATTATTCTGGTTTCCCACTTTCAGATTTGATTCTGTGTTTATAATATTCAGTGTGTCTGAAGCTGAACCAACAAACGTTCTCATCAGAAAAACAAAACACAGCCCTGTGTCTCCTGTTCACGTGCAGTGAGCCGATATCGGCCTCAGGTATCTGTCACTGCAGGTGGATCCAGGTGTGTGTCTGACTCACCTTGGCGTATTTCTCCGCTTCCTCTCTGACGTCTTTTGGTACCAGCTCGTGTCGTCCGTTTGTGACTGAAGGAGTCAGGTGACAGAAAGAGTCAGGTGTTGTCATGGCAACAGCAGCATCAGCAGGTAAATGTCAGGATCCACCAGGAAAAACAAACTATTACAAAAACTTTTGTCAAAACCAGACATCATCATGTGTTAACGGTGATGAAGCCTCGTCACACCTGTTTTTTCTTTTAAGACTCATCACATTTCAGAAGCAAACTTTACTGTGACATTTATCTGACAGCTGCATCATCGTCTGCACCGTCCACAGGAGTAAACTGACTGAAGTTAGTTAACAAGTTCTCATTTGTGTGCCGGTAAAAACTGGAGACCAGTAAAGAGGGATCAGATCAGTACTGATAGGTTCTTACTTTCTCCGACCCAGCTGAGCTCCAACTCAAACGCTTTGTCCTTCACCTCGTCATGAACGATGTAGATTCTGCAGAAACAAACAAACAAAAAAAAAACCTGGATGGATTCAACACACACCGACCAACCCAGCAGTCATCAGGTCTCCTCCATAAGTGTTTAAATAAACGAGTGTGCAGCAGTTTGAAAGTGTTTCTCTGGTTCTGAGACACAAGAAGCTGAAAACAGTGTTTACATGAACACCACCCCCACCCCACCTTCCTGTTTCACATCAGTTTCTCAGAGTTCACACTGACACAAAGAGGAACAGAACAAAACAACAAACTCTAAATATCACGCACTGACAAACTGCTGTCAGTTATTTATTAATACAAACACAGAAGATTCATCTCTGAAAATCACTGAATCATTTCTGCTGTAAAAACACAAATATTCTGATTCCAGCATCTAAAATGAGACAATTCCTGTTTTATTTCACGTTTTCATGTTTGATTCCGTGAAAAATGTTTGTTTAATTATTAAATGATTTCCTTCAATAATCGACTGATGAATCTCTCGTTAAATCCAAGAGTTAAAAATACTTCTATTCAAATCTCAGAGGGCATCATTAACATTTCATTTACAGAATCTGTTTCTCTTGGTCGACTAAAGAATAAACTGGCAGGTTTTTTATAGTGTGTATGAATCCATCATCAGAACATTTAATTAATGTCCTGATTGTTTCTTAAATCTGATGAAACAGCTCAAAGTTTTGATCTTGTCAGTAAAGGGGTTAAACCTCTCGACTCTCTAAACTTAGAAATGAGGTCAGGATTCACAGATTCTTTTAAAAAGAGCAAACACGTGAAACGCTCATTAGCGAGAACAAACGGACTGCAGCTGGATCCACTTCATTAAGTTAAGTTCTGTTCATGCTGACTCACATTTTGGCGACTTCTTTGACGAGTTCTCTGCAGGTCATCTCCTTCATCTGCCACAAATACACAGTCAACAACAGTCAGTCACACGTGTGAATAAAACAGACAAACAACCAGCTTCAGACAGACAAATCTGAATCACAGCTGCCGCAAACTATTATACATATGATAGAAATGAAAAGAGAAACGTCTCTGCTGTTAGAAATCTACAGCAGCACACCGGAGACCATTAGTAGTCATTTTTAGACATGAACTGGAGCCCTGAACGTCTACAGACCCAGAGAGGCAGCACATGAGAACACAATCAGTCTACTGGACACTAAACAGACATGATCCCACCAGCTCTACAGTAAAAACTCTGATGTCCACCTGAGCCCACGTGTGGATACACAGCAGGTAAGGCTCACAAAACAGTGAACATGTTATGTCTCGTTCCTAACAACCAAACAGACTGTTTGAGAACATGTGTGATAATATCTGATCATTGTCCAGATTTCATATGCAAAAAAGTTAAAGAGGAAATAACGTGGAGATTATCTGAGGTGTGTTTATGTCCGTCAGTAAAAATCAGTGTCTCAGCAGAAGCTAATGTGACTGAAGCTCAGCGTCCACATTCAGAGCAGGTAGATTCAGTGGAAACAGGTGAGCTGTTAGCATGACGCTAAACTCAGGAGCAGGTCATGTCGGTTGGGTTCAGGATCAGTGAGCAGCCTGTAACTGTAACTTATTACTTTACAGTAACATGAAGCTTCCTGTACTCTGATCGGTCACAGTATAATCACATTCACATATAAACCAAACAGCAGGACACCTGGTTCAGAGCTCTTTAATCCTGCACTGAGGGTTTCATCAAGAAACTGAAAGAAGTCAAAAACCAACAGAGAGAAACTGGAAACTGATTTTCTGATTCACTAGTTTCTGGATTTGCTGCAGATGAACTGATCTAATCTGATTTTAAAGACTCACCTGCAGTTTTTCGATCTCTGTCTTTGCAGCTTGTTTCGCTTTACCGATGGCACAGCCCCAGTAACCCTGAACACACAAACACAGTTTGGTTACTGGTTAAACTGGGACAATGATGAACCATGATGTCTGTGCAGCCATGGCTGGAAAACAGAGCCCTGTGGGCCAGACCCGGTCCTCCAAAGAAATGTTCTGACACAACAAGTTTTTTCTGATCTCATGTTAATCAAAGGTCAATAAATAAAATAAAAATAACATGATAAAAAATGAAGAGGGAAAAGAACACAATGAACATACGGGGGGGTATGTTCACACACAACTCTCTGCTCTACATTTGTGTGTCTGTGTCCAGTCCAGTGACTGAGCAAACTCACGTGTGAGATGCCGGACGGGTCGACCATGTAGAGCTGAGGACCGTCGTCTTTGTCGTATGAGCCCAGGATGAAACTGCAGAGACGACGACAGCAGAGTGAAACTGTTGGTTCTTAGTGATCACGACAGGAAGCAGGAATCATCACACACGTCTACATCATGAGAAAAACTCCACATATGGAGAAGAGGCCCTGTCTGATTCTTAAGATCTGAATGTAGGTGAGATCAGCTCAGGGATTGGTCAGACAGCCAAGAGGAAGTGACATCACAGGAGTTCAGCCTAGTGAGCGAAACCTTTCTGACTCTCATCATCCCTCCCCGCTGTCGAGCTACAAACCTTCAGAACCGGTGTCAGACTCACCTGCAGCCAAACGGCCTCACGGCGCTGTACAGGGTGTAGGCGTGGACGTACATGGCCACTCGGTCTGACAGGTGCTGCAACAACAGCAAACGCTGTTAGTTTAACAACAGACTAAAATGATTCCAATATTCACATTCAACAAGAACATGAAACGTTGTTCACATGTTGGACACTAACACTTTACTTTTGACGAAGCTCATCTGAACAAACATGTTACACATTTAATAATAAAACCTGTTGGTTAAGAACCTCCTAAATCAAAAAGAAGAGGCTGAACCTAAAGCTCAGAAGCTGTATTCAGCAGAAACAGGAAAAGAGCTCTGAGACATGTCGTCTGTTTTTTTACTATGGTGAAACAGTGTGTGAGTCCAGCTCTGTTGTACTGACTCGTTTCTGTTTCTGTCTGTTCGAAGAACGAACAAGAATCTGATGTGAGACGTGGTGTTTACCTTCAGGGGAATGTCGTGTCCATAGTTTGATCTGAAGTTGGAGGCTTCTTCTCTGGCGACTTCAGCGAGCGAGCGAGCGTCAGCCAACAGGCCGGCTACAGCCTGGAGAGAGAGGGAATAGGTGGGGGGGTGGGGGTGGAGTGAAGATACATACACAGACTACATTTACTCTGAATCACTCATCAACAACAAAAATAATCATCTGTCACAACAACAAATAAAAAGTGTATAAAACTTTATAATTGAGCTGTTCAGACTGAAATATTGATTAAACTCTAGTTTTACGGTTGTTTTCCTGGTGGTCGTGTGCATGTACGTGTCTATGAACTGTATTAATACCCTGTGTTTATTTCTGACAGGTGATTTATACATGTTAAGGCACAAGATAAGTTTCAAACTATGGTGTGAAATTATGATTTACATCAAGAGTTAGAAAAAGTACTGACAGTAACTGAAGGTATGTATATTACATCACTCCACTCTGTCAAAGACAAAAGTAACATTTATTCCAGTTTTTCATTAAATGAGCTCATTCAGCATCAGAAGCTGAGACCCAGGAGCAGCAGACCGTCAGCTTATACTGACATATGTACATCTACACCACCAGAAGAGGTTTCTCTCTTCACTTGAAGCTGATCCAGATTTCATCATCAGCAATGATTTTCACAGACAAAATAGACACTGGTTTGTGTGTGGTTACCATGCCAACATGTCTGTCGATGTTGAAGATGCGTTTGTTGGATCCCTCCTCATACAGTTTGGACAGAACAAGCTTCTCCACCCCGAACACAATACCGTCTTTACAGCGGATACCAATGGCTGTGCTGAACACACACACAGAAAATACTCTTTGACTTTGACATGAAAAGACTTAAGACTGTTAGATTTAGTTTCAAGCCCAGAGTGATCAGACTCAGTTTGGTAAAAATTTCTGGAACCAAAGTAAGGATCAACTAACCTGCTGTTTTCTACGGCCTTCATCGCATATTCCACCTGAAACACTCGTCCATCTGGAGAGAAGGTGGAGGCCGACAGGTCGTACTGCAGGACAGAGAGAGGTTATGTTAACAGAGTGACACCACACATCAGGACGCTCTGGAACGAAGTGCTGATGATAATAAAATCACTGGTTCAGACTCACCTAAACCTCACTAACACCCACTAAACCAGTTTCATTCTGTGGAATATTAATGAACCTTACATTATATATATCCTGACTAATGTGAATGCATCTACTCCACCAACCCACCTGCACCTTACTCATCATGTATTTATACTATGTGTGTACATATATGACTTACACTTTAGTTTTGGTTTATCTATTTATCCATCTATATTTCTCCTATTAATGTGCAGAGAGCAGCAGAAAGACATCAGCGTCCACTAGAAAGTCAGAGTTGTATCTGAATTAAGTGTTGGCTCTAAAGGAACCCGATTCATCCATCACATTTAAAGGTTCTACAGAAACCACAGTTATTTTCTGTAGGGAGCCAACATCAGCCCCCCCCACACAAAGAGATTAAACTCGACTTATTCCTAAGTTTGGCATGTAGAGAAGCTAACTGTTAGCACTGACTCTGCTAAAATGATAACAGAAATTTCTACAACCCTTGTAACAAATTCTTTAATAACACCTGGATGTGATTCTGATGTTAGTTTTAATTCTAACTTTGTAAACCACACATAAATCGGAATAAAACCTACATATTTGTTAGTTATACTTTCGATTTCGGAGTACATTCCGCTAGCTAACATTAGCCGGGCCTCGCTGTGACTCAGCAGGCTAACACGCTAGCTAGCAGCCACAGTGGGTAATGAATGAGCGATTTTCAGTATAATGTGGATTATTAATCTGAGAGCAGTAATACAATGTGACACAGAAACACTCAGGGTGAAGTTAACATGAAGCTTTAGCTCAGATAAACGCAGAAACACTCACCCCGGTCCCGATAGAGCTCATTTTATCACAAACTGTGGATCCTGTGAACAGCTTTCAGCCCGCTGTTCCTGCACGTCATCACACTGTCAAAATAAAAGCACTCACACACCAGCTTCCGCATGAACATTTCACAATAAAAGCCCATTGTTGACATCGTTTCTGTTCCCATGAAACATTAACCTTCAGAGAAACAAACCATTTACTCTGTAACTCAGACTGATCTTAATGCAAAGCGGAAGGATAAAAACTTGTGAGACATTCGTGTCTCACATTTGTTTTTATCCTCCTGCTTTGCATTAAGATCAGATTGCTTTTACTTCCTCTCTAGAACTGTATCTTGAATAATGCTGCACGAATGTAAACATTTTATCATTCATTGTGCTATTATCCCATTAATAGAGACGTGTAACCATGTTAATGGGAGAGAAACTTAAATGCAGTTCCATCAGATAATTGGTTCATTACAGAAAAAACATTTCTGTCGAGCTTGTGAGGCCAAACATCAGGATGTTTGATCACACAGGTCTGCAGAAAGTCCTCAGTCCGACGTCAGTTTAGAGCCACAGAAAAGGTTTTAGATACTGTTGAAGAGGAGAAATGTCAGATTTTAAATGTAATAAATAAATAAATGTCTAAAACCATGTTAATATTTGTGTGTAGAACAAGCAGAAAAAAGTAAACCTAAAACACAGTGTCTGAACTTTGTGAAGCTGCTGGTAGAACAGAGAACTCACCTTCTCTCAGATTTTAATTCACTGTGCTGATCATCAGAACTCTTCTATCTAGTTTGAACATTTACTTCACTGAACATAAGATTTTTCTTCCTGACCTGACAGAAAATAAAACTACATGGTTTCTCTAGAGCTGTTTAATGAAGGTATCATGAAGAAGCCAATAAACCCAGTGACTCCGACCCTTGTGTGCAGGAATCCGTTCACACAGACCATTTAAGAAAAGTGTCCGTAAAGTTTTATTCAGTCTCAGTTTGACCAGAGTGGATTACAGACCTGCTGAAGTTCAAACAACTAAAATGTTCATAATCACATGTGGATTTAGATTCTCCTCGTCTTTTTATTTCCGTTTCATCATGTCTCCACCTTGAAGCAGTAATGGAAGCTTTGGTCACATAAGAGTGAAAAAACATTCGTATACAGTGCACTTTAAAAAATAATGGGAACAAAAACACTTTTCATTCTGTGATTTTTTTTCTTTACAATAAATCAAACGGAGCGACTGATCGACGTTAAGGCAAACAGACTGAAGCTCCACCGTCAACTGGAATGACAACAAAATCAAGAGATCAGAGAAAAGAAAAGAAGCTACGTTAATGTTGATGATGATGAGGTGAATGATGAAGATGATGATTAGCGTTCATTAGTTAACTAATACAAACATGTACAAGGCTTTTTTTTCTTATTTAGTGACATTACGCTTTAAGAAGAATGGGAACCGAGAGCTGGACTCCAAACTCCGTCACACAGCAGCAGCACAGGAAGTTCACTGACACAATAAAACAACCCCTCGACACGCACACACCGCCAAAATAAGACGACAGAGAACACAAGTTGAGGACAGTCACATGACAGCTGAAGCAGCAACAGAAGAGAAATGACACACACAGAAAACCCCATGTTATCGAGTAGTTCTTGTCTTGATTTCAGTTTGAACTGTGTCGTTTTGAAGGAATGTCATCACAAATCAACTTGTTTCGAATCTTTTCTTGAATTTTCAATCATTTCTTTCTTAAGTGCCTCATGTAGAAGCTACTAAATAAACCTAAAGTGTATTTCTGGACAATAAGAGCTGAATAAACGAGTCAACTCCGGAAACAAACCATGTCACAACAGTCAAATCAAGAATAATTTACACTGAAAATTCTCGACAGGCCTTCAATATGTAATAATTATGAAAAAAAAATCTTATAATCCTTAGAAAATATCTCATAATTACAACAAACTACAACATTGTGAGATTAATTTAAAAACCTTTTCTCATAAAGTTTTCTCACTGCACTTTCAGATTTTTAGAAAATAAAGTTTTGTGACTTGATAAAAGACAAAAAAAGACTCAATAACATGGACGTTTTTACAGGATGGAGACCAGTTCCTCCAGAAACACCAGACTGGGATTAGTCCAGTCCTCTGAGTGATGTACAACCATTACAGAGATCCAAGTTCTGATACCTGTAGTGGCTCTACTGAGTAGGTAAGACCAGTACAGGTGTTACAGTTCTGGTGCTCGGACCAGTAAAACCAGTACAGATGCTGCTGGATAGAACGAGAGGATGAAGATAATGAGGATGGTTAGTGATAAAGACGTCCTGTCACTGTAACTCTGTTCTCTGCATCTGCTGGTCCAGAATGTTGTTTGTCTGTCCAGGCTCCGCCCACAGTCGGTGTGTCCAGATGAAAGCAGGCGGGGCCATGTCTGAGGGGCGTGTCCAGCTGGGTGTGGGTGGAGTCGTACAGTTAAGTGTTACCTTTAAGGACGCCCAGACAGCTCTGCAGCAGCTGGAGGTTCCCCTGCAGGTGAGACAAAGAGGTCAGAGATCAGGTGTGTGATGTCACAACAACAACAACAACTATATATTTTATTTATATCAGTAAAAACAATCAAAACTTTAGTTGTGATGTCACTGACATCAGCTTCAATGGTTAAATTACAGGATGTGTTTACAGGTCTTAGGATATTATGAAGTATCACTGAACTCATCCTTAGAGTTTCAGTAAGATATAAACTGATTCACACACTGAGGATCATTTCAATTAAAACTATTTTATCAGATAATCAAATTAACATCAATATATCATTTTTGTTCACCCTCAAAGACACAGCTAAGTGGCTGCTATCAGAAACCAAGTCTCTTCACAGCCTGACCCCCAACACCTAAAGCTGCCGGTCCCTCACTGAAGCTGAGGTGGAACCGATGCAGCGAAGTAACAACCTGTTGACACTGAGGTGGAATATTACTAAAATAACCTTGTGCTGAAGGTAAAGTGGGACTTGGGACGGTGTTACTGCTACAGTCACAAAGAGATCAATAAGGGGGCGACCGTGGTGCAGTAAGCAGGGCTGTTGGCAGCGGTCTACGAACCCAGGCTTGGTGGTTCTTTCCCAGTTCCCCCCACATTTATGGTCACATGTCAAAGTGTTTGTGGACAAGACAAAGGGGGGCAGCCTGTCCACGAGAACTTCCCCAAGGGGATTAATATTATGTAAATGTTTTACACTCAAAGAAAAAAGAAAATGTTTAACATGTTCCTGTCGACTGTATCCATGAACTTACCCAAACGTGGAGACACCTTTAAGATATTTACACCTAGATAGAACCATCAACACCCTAACACTGTAAAACCAGTCCAATACTGGAAACTAAACCACAGGCTAAACTTTTTCTGTGTTTTAGAGAGTTAAACGTGTTTACACAAGGACAAACAGGTGCTTGGACCACACAGACTGAAATGTTGAACTGTTCCTTTAATAGTTACCTTGGCATGTTTGAGCTCCAGCTCCGCCAGCTCCACCAGGTTCTTCCTGAAAGCTGCCACTCGTCTCGTCTTGAAGTCTATGAGCTCTGTGTTAAAAACAGGATTAGATGTTGTGTAAAACGACGAACGTCTGCTTCCTGCAGCTGTGACTCTAAAACTAAACTTCAGGTGAGCTTCAGCTGCACATCACAGTGTGTCTGCTCGTCCCCAGCAGAAGCTGAGCTGAAGCAGCATATTAACAACACTGAGGTGAAATTTTACTAGTACTGTGTTGAAAAAAATCGATTCTCATAATAATTCCTAAAGATGGATTTACCCTTTTTTTTCTGCCCTTTTAACAGCTAAAAAAGAAAAGTCCAAACGGGCATTTTGAGGCTTAGGTGTTAAAGGGTTAATACAGTTTCCTACGGTAAAGTTTAACCCCACCCACTGTCGTGTCACTGAATTCACTCAGCACACCAGGTTAATTAATTAATTAATACCGAGCACTAAATATTACTGCAGTAATCTCATCCTGAACAGGTAAAGTGGAACTTTACAAGGATCAGTAAAGATCCCACCTTGCTTGGCGGATTCTGAGATCTTCTCGAACTTGTGGCAGCAGAGCTGCTGGGTGGTCTCTGCCTGCAGGACATCTCTGTTTTTGGCTCGAGCTTTATCCAGAGCCTTGTTAGCGTTCTCGTAGTCCACCAGAGCCCGGCTCCTCCGGTACAGCAGGTCCTGCAGCGGATCACATCATATCTCATTACAGCAGAGAAGTGAACTAACATGATGTGGTTCTGAGTCCAAACGGGAGATGTGCTTATAAGAAGAATAAACAGCAGACTGACCTTTGCAGCCTGGGACTCTCTCAGATAATACTTCAGGAGGTCTGCGAGCTTCAGGTCTTCATCTGCTGCAACTCGAGCTTCTATTTTCTACAAAACAACAGAAGAATCAGAACCAGCAGAAACCGTCACAGTCTAAACACTGTGCACGGTTTCTTCACACGGCCAAAACTATGTCACTGGTGCAAAGTAATACTTACTCAGATACTGTAATCGAGTACAGTTCTGAGGTATTTGTACTACACAGTGATGCAAACTTTTCCACCAACACACCTGTCACAAGTCCAGGTGTGTTCTGTAAACAGGACTTTTTCACTGTGGTGGATACTTTCAGTCAGGTAAAGAACTTGTTCCACCACAGTCTAACGTACTCACGTTGGACAAGGATAAGATTCACGTTGTTCTGAAAAGAAACATACCCTCGTTTTCTCAAACAGCTCCGACACCTTTAGGAAGAACCTGAAACAGGAGAAACAGGAGAACCGATGACAGCACGTCAGCATCCTGACCATCACATCAAAGATTCTTATTTCCATCATAACGTGGCACAAATGTTAACGTAAGTTCCAGAAAATGCAACAAATAAAATGTGAAAGTTTTGTTTCTCTTCACAGAAAGCTGATAAACAGCTTCTCTGATTCTTCACATTAAATTAATGATTTAATGTCTCTGTAAACTTTGTTCGTACTTGCAGAGGTCTGTGGAGTCCTGCGTTCCTAACGCGTAGAGAGATGTGGCGATTCTGTTGATGTCGTCAGCAGCGTCTGAACACACACACACACACACACACACAAACAGACAGACAGACAGACACACACACAGACACACACACACACAGACAGACAGACAGACAGACAGACACACAGACAGACACACAGACAGACACACAGACAGACACACAGACAGACACACACACACACACACAGACACACACACACACAGACAGACACACACACACAGACACACACACACACACAGTAAAGTCTCCACTTTAATCATCTTAATAATGACTAAATAACTTGTGAAGTTTGCCCCATTTATTTAACTCAGTGAAGTTTATAATGTAAATGTTATTTATCACCGTTGTCACGTTTGTCACCGTTTGATAAATGTGATGTTGAGCTATATGAACAAATAAACAACTGTATATTTGTGTCCTCTACACACATGTGAGGGGGTCAGAATATTCCAAACAGTTCTAAATGTAACGCACCATCACTTGGTGACACCTACAACATCCAGCCTGGCTGTGATTCTTACTTTTGTGCGAGCGGATCATTCTGTCAGACTTGGCTGAAGCGTCCTTCACTCTGTTGTGATATTCTAACAGAAATGTCTTCTCGTGCTCGAAGAAATCATCCACGTCCTGAAGCACAGACAGAAAAACAGCAGTTCAGCCTGTTGGAGAAGAAACATGATCAAACTCTGGTCTGAACCCTTTGCGTTCTTCACCTTCACTCCGGCCACCAGTACGCCGTCGGCCGACTTCACCACGTTCTTAAAGAAATCCTCCAGTTTCTCCTTCTTGTTCTTCCCTCGTACGCTCAGCTGTCAGAGGCACAGAGGTCAAAGGTCACGACCAACTACAACATGCTACAACCCAACATACTGTTCCTTCGTTTTTATTTAATACAAACTCACACTGACAGGATATTTCTCTGTACAGTCAGCTGGAGATGGATAATAGCCTTGGACTGATGAACTAGAGTTCTTCAGAGGTGTGTGACTGATAGCTACACCAGGCTAAAGCTAACATAAACATCTTACTTTCAGTTTTAATGTGTTTTAATGAAAACATGTTATCTAATGACATTTCTTATCAAAGTGATCACAAACGTGTTGAACCAGTTGTGTTTGGATGCCAGTGAAAAGTCACGCTTCTACAGAGATGCTGTTGTGTTACTGGATAAGTAAAACGTACACAGACACACTAATGCAGAGTGACAAAGAAAACCTGGTTCGTCAATGGTTGTTAAACTGAACCAGCACCTAGTTCAAAGGGGTACAAAAGGACATGAGAGTCTAACAAAGATGTCTTTTGTGTTTCTCTGTATTGACAAACGATAAATAGGAGACCTGATCTTCATGTTGCTAAAACGAACCCTGACAACATCTGGAGTCGAGCTGACTGCAGTTTGTACCCATGTGTGAAGTGTTACTCACGTCCTGGTTGTACTCCAGGAACACGTGGAAGTTGAGGTCTTTCCTGAGGACAGGATGAGCGGCCACGCGACACAGGAAGACCTCGTGCATGGCGACGGTCTTCTTGAAGATGGCCAGATACTCTCTGAACAAACACACAGTGCTCGGTCAGTCAGTGTCAGCTGAGGAACAGTAAGAGTTCAACAACTGTGTGTGACTCACGCCTCCAGTTCTTGCTTCATCTTGGTGAACTCCTCCTTGGTCATGGATCCTTCTCCCTCCCCCAGCTTCTGTAGCTTCTCTCTGGACGCATCAAAGTCTGGTCTGGGGGGTGCGGGGGGGATCTAAGACAAACAGTTATATCAGTACAAGGTTTTTTATGTCCAGGTTTTTCTCTGTAGTCAGTTCTATAAAGTCCTGTGAATAAAACAGCAGCTGGAACCGAGCGTGGGTCTTACGATGTATCCTGCGTACTCTTCATTTTCCACGAACGAGTCGTGCAGCCAGATGAACTCTTCATGCTGTCGGACCACCGAGAACTCGTTCTGCTTGAAGTTTGGGAGCGTGCTCTGTGGTAACAACAATGATCACTTTCTGACAGAACACTGACGTTTTTCATTTGAGGTCATAATAAAAGTAAAAATCAAAAATGATCTCAACTGTGAATTTGAGTTTTTCAACAAATCTGTGTCATCGTTCAGACGAGGGTTTAGGGAGTGTCAACACACGGAGGGTTAATATCTGAGGAAATCACTTTCTTTGTCGAGTACTTGTACTCTTACTTTAATACTGCGTGTGTGCAGCTCTGCCTCCTATGAGTGTCTCACCTTAGTGTGGACGGTAAACTTGACCTTGTCTCTCTCACTCAGGGCGTCAGAGATGTCGACCTGCAGCGTGGCGTCCGTCTGCAGATCCACGTTCACCGCCCGAGGCTGCAGAGAACGACACAGACCACATATCCCATAATGCACCACACCCTCTGATTACAGTTGTTTTGATGATTCCTGCAGCGTCGTCATGAACGTGTTTATTCCCGTTATGTTGCCTCATGATTTACTTTATTACCTGTAAACTTTTATTCTAAATTTGAGAGATGTCCCGTCTTCTGTGTCTTTGTTAACTACCAAAAATTTTAAACCAAACAACTTCAACGTTAACGTTAGAGAATTTCCACAGTGGTGGAAAGTAGCTAAATACATTTACTTAACTACTCTATTTCAGTACATTTGACATATTTATTTTATCTGTTAACACTTTTTTTTTTACAGTAGTTGAGTACTTAATTACTTTGAACCACTGATTAAACAGGTTTCATCACATAACACAGATCTGACAAATTAATTAGTTTAGTCACAGTACTACTGCTCTTCAGTACAACTTTCCGGTACAGTTTAGAGCAAAATGAGGTTAAAATCAGCTTCACCTGCTGCTGCATCACTGACATTCACACAGTGATACGTCTGTAATTATAATGTAATAATATGTTTCTCATTATGAAACTGAACAAAAGGTTCAGTATGTGAATATATTTCACAGTAGATGTTCAGTAATCAGGTTCTTTCATTGAATGTTTTCATGAATTAAACTGAAAATGTTTATTTCAGAGAAACGTGTGAACAAATCTGGATCAGACTCAAACCTTCATGTTATCAACAGCATCGAGTTCAACTGTGTTAAAATACTGTTTTTAGGAAAGACAATCACAGTTTTACTGCAGTTCTGATCCTTTTGGACATCAAGGACATTTTAGAGTGTGTACTTAGCAGTAGTACTGCAGTAGTACTGTAGTAGTACTGTAGTAGTAGTAGTGGAGGAGTACTGTGTTTGGGCAGACAGTTGTACTGTTACTGTATTACTGAGTACTAACTGGTGACAGTCATGTGATAGTCTGGTGTTTAACCAGCTCGTTAATGATCTGAAGCGAACATCTGTTAGCCAAGTGAAGCTAACGGCCCGCAGCTGCACACACCGGGTCAGTGTTTGGATCTTGAGCCGGGAAAAGCTGTTTATTCACGAGGAACACGGCTAACAGCCCGTTAGCATAAAGCTAACGTTAGCTGATAAGGCTAATCAGGCTAAATTCCCAAGCTGAGGCTAACTAGCTGTTTTAGCAGAGGTGAACAGAACACGAAGCTGAACCCATTCACACAGGCAGGTGAGCTGAGACAGGTAAACACACACAGGTAAACAGAGAGCACTCACTCCCCGGTCCTCTTCGGAGAGGAAGTCGGGTCCGTCATCCAGCCCTTCCTGCTGCGGAGACACAGAGAGCACAGAGCCGTTAGTTTACCGACACACTCACGCTAACACGACGACAACTACGAACACCGGGGGCCCGGGGCGGGTCACCGGAGCCCGTTAAAAAACAGGACATCCATAAAAAGACAATAAAAAACAGGCAGAGCGAAAGGAGAGAAAAGAGATAAACCAGAGACCCACCATCATGGCTGCCAACGGGTGGAGACAGGAGCGGCGTGACGTCACGACGGCCAGGCGCCTTACAAAATAAAATCTGATTTAAAACAAATAATAAACAAAAGATTAATGTTTTTAAAATGCAAAAAAAAATACTAATTTGATCCAAATCAAAGTAAAAAGTAAAAGTCAAAGACTCACAAGTGTTTCATTTTAAATTTAGTTATCTGTAGGGTTAATGCACGTGTGGCGTTGAGAGAGGAAAACATGATGATTCTATTTTTGAAGGAGCAAAACTCATCCAAATAAAGTGTGAATACATTTAAAACATCAAATATTTGAGAATAAAAACTGAGTTTACTCCAGTTATTCAATGAGCAGCAGCAGGACGAGGGGGACGGGAGAGAGGGATTCTGGGTAACAGAGTCCACAGTGATCTCATGACCCGAGGATGATTTCTTCATCTGCATCATGTCATTCGAGCTCTGGTTGGATTAAAATTCGTAACCTGAACATGTTATAATACGCGTGTACACATATGTGTGTGTGGACACACTGAGCTTCACACACGTCTCTGTGGAAAAACTCCATCACGGAAACAACTAAACATCCTGAACAAACTTTTGTCATGTCTCACAGTTAAAGACAGTCACAGTCTGACAGACCTGCGTCCACCACAGGACGTGCTCAGCTCAGCTAAAGAGCAGAACGTGTTGCCAGGTTGGACGGTTTTCTGTCCAGTAGGCCGCTTGTAAAAAAAATAATTAAACTACATTTGAAAATATAAAAAAGAACATAACGCTACAGATCTTGTTAAAAATAAGAACTGAATAAAAAGTAAAGTTTCTACATTCGTTCTCAGCTTCTCATATTTCTGGTTATATTTGTATATTGGCACGTGTGGGCCTCCGTACCTGTTGTGTCTCTCTGCAGCTGCTCTGTTGTTGTTGTGTAGCTGTGTCGTGTACTGTGTCTGTTGTGGCCTCTGCTCGTCTCCGTCCAGTCTGTCCTTTTGTGGACGGGGATGACGAGCTGCTGGAGCATGTGTGGTCCACAAATAGCAGCAGGAGGATCAGGTTCTGCGGAGCTCGGCGTGTCAGCAGCTTCCAGCGTTTCTGCTCTTTCATGTTTCACACAACGTGTCTTCATGTGATCACTGAAGCAGCAGCTGCAACAGTCTCACACGAGCGGGAAACACAGACCTGGTTCTGGTGTCTGCCCGAGCTGAGTCACGTTAGACTCACTGGACGCTTCTGCAGTTTCGGGCCTTTTAAGGTCAAGAATTTAAAGCTTTCATTCACTCGCTCACGGGTCTCAGTCCACATCTGGGAGACCGGTCCCCAGATGTGGACTAAGGTCTCTTAGCCTGGTTCAGTCAGACGAAGTATTGTGGTCTCTGTACAGAACACAGAAACTGGACTAATTAAGCTGTCAACTCGGATCAGTCAGGTTCTGCTGTTCATTTATTCTGACAGACTGGATCCTGCTGGTCCTGGATCTGTTGCTATAACACCTTCAGACATTTCAGACTCATATCAGAGAATAAAAATCATCACATGAAAAATTTTACTCTTGTTCTCTCTGATTTTTGTTATCACCGGTCTCCACAGAACTTTAACTTCAGTTTGTTCCTCCCGATCGGATCAAATGTTCTGTTCTACAGAGGAAAATAACACATGTAGTGACTCATCCTGTTTCAGCTCCTCTTTAAAATGTTCTTTATGTGTGTTCTACGTCTTCAGAGGAACCTAGAACACAGTCAGTCACGTTCTGTTCTGGGATCTCAGACCAGCACTGAGCTGGAAAATTAAATATCAAAGTCTCAACCAGCAGAACCTCTGAGGAACATCTGCACTTCTGTGTGTTAATACTCTTCCTTTGGATTCTACTGAGGCTCTAATGAATTGTTTGTAATCAGTTCTACTGACATCATGCTGGTTCTATAGTTTTACAGAGGTTTATACTGTTTGATTACTGGATTCATATTTGTCACAGCAGATCTACCAAGGTTCTGCTGGTTTACACTGGGTCAAAAAAGGATCTACTGATGTCACACCTGAGTCATAATGGTTCTACTGTGGTACTGCAGCTCCTCTGGGTTCTGACTTGTGTTCTTTTAGGACCAAGGTTCAAATGAGCTTTACAAAAGTTCTGCTGAGGCTCTACTGAGGTCATGTGGACTCATGTGGACTAGTTGAGTGTCACAGAGCACTTTCACTCAGAGGTCTCCACAGGTCAGGAGAGGTAACCCGCCTGACACATGCTCAGGTGAGGGACCTGCGGGTGAAGGCGCTCTGTGATTGGTGGAAGCAGAGACAAGGCGGGACGCGTCAGATCTGCCACAGGCTTTTATTGCAAAGTGGCTTCCTGTGATCTCAGAAACAACGTTCCACTTTAAGGCTCCAGATGTCGTCGTGTTCTTGTTGTTCTTGTTGTTGTTCGTCGTGGGGGGGGGGGGGGGGGGGG
>JAUYWH010000014.1:424244-440679 GCA_034779795.1 Ctenopoma multispine
GTGTGTGTGTGTGTGTGTCTGTGTGTGTGTGTCTGTGTGTGTCTGTGTGTGTCTGTGTGTGTCTGTGTGTGTGTGTGTGTGTCTGTCTGTCTGTCTGTGTGTGTGTGTGTGTGTGTCTGTGTGTGTCTCTGTGTGTGTGTCTGTGTGTGTCTGTGTGTGTGTGTGTCTGTGTGTCTGTGTGTGTCTGTGTGTGTGTGTCTGTCTGTCTGTCTGTCTGTGTGTGTGTGTGTGTGTGTGTCTGTGTGTGTCTCTGTGTGTGTGTGTGTGTGTGTCTGTGTGTGTCTGTGTGTGTTACAGGTGAACAACAGCAGCTGATTATTAAAAACTTCATTTATTATTTTTACATTAGAACAAACAGAAGAGGGGGGGGTCTATCAGTCATAAATAAAGCAGAGGCTTCAACTAAATAAATACACAGCATTGGGGAGGGGGGGGGCTGCATCGGCTCCAGTGTAGTGTCTACAGCTGACCCCCCCACCACCACCACCAACACACACTCAGCATCAGTCACACAAACACCACAGAAGAAGAACAGCCCATAACTAAAGCAGGAGAAGTCGTAGTAGTCAAAATACATAAAACTACAAATCCACAGAGGCCACAGCAGCTCGGGAGGGGGGGGTTTAAAGGAACAGTTCAACATGTTAATAACCACTGGGGGGGTCCAGTTATCCTTTGATGCTAAGCTAAACTAACAACGTGGAGATTCAGGAGGATCTGATGATGATTTTGTCCAAATAATCGATCAGTGGTTGTTCTTGTTAAACATCTGAGTCTTCAGATAAGTTTCTACGCGTCGTTTACCAACGTGGGAAATGTTTTTCTTTCGCTCGGTTAATGGACTGAGCTCAGACATCAGACCTCATCAAAATGTTGAACTGTTCCTTTAAGGCTCATTCTGTCAGATCCAGTATTTATCCAGTAAGTGTTCAGCACCGATCAGTTAGTTTTGGTCCTTTACGTGTTTCACCGTCGTACAGACACTGTTCTGTCCACAGTCTGATCCCTGACTGACTGACGGGCCTTATCTGCAGATCTGTGGACGTGATGTGTCACAACTTAAATATCTGAAACATTTTCTCCACAGACGAACCACCTCAGTTGTACGTTACCACAGTGACTGTAATGATCACACAGACGAACAAAGTGGAATCTAAGGAGCTGGATCTGAATTCTCTCCTCATGACACCACAGTACGAGTAACGGTGGCGTCATGTAATCGGGCACGGTGATCACTGTAACATCACCTGGTTGTTTCTGTGTTCAATAATGTAACGCTGACAGTGATTATGATGGAGTGGATCTACCAGCAGACAGCTCCAATGGTTTTCATACACAAATACAAACATGTTCTGTCACATCAGGCTCACTAATGGGAAATTTAATGGGAGTTTACGTTTTATTGTTGTTGCAGCACCAGATAAATTTGGTCCAGGTCACTGACACCGAGCTGTGCGGCCGCTCAGCTTCAGCTACACTGTCACTAAACATTTTCACTCGTCTACATTTTTGTCCCTGAGCAAACACAAACGGCCTGATTCGATTTTTTTTGTTGTCAGTGCAAAGCTGAAGCTTCTTTAGTGGTTTTTGTTTTTCTGGATTAAAAGAAACATCAGGAGTCTACGGTCCTACAGCACCACGGGCATGTCCCTGCTACATGTCCACAGTCCGTCCACAGAAATGCCCTGAACGTCAGCAGGTCGCAGGAATCTACTCCACAACTTTTCTACTTTTCTATCAACTCACAGTAGCTGCAACGTTTTTATGTTTGTAAAAGTGAAGCTGAGAATCAGGTGAGAGCTCAGAGACAAAGAGGAACAGGTAACGTCCGTCTCAGGTGAGCTCCAGAACTTTAACATTAATTTAATGTTTGGCTCCTGTGATATTCATGACCTCTGACCCCTGCAGTGAATGACACTGTTTGCGAGGCGTCACTCAGACATGGTGATTGTCTGCTAGTTCAGGTTCTCAGGGGTCAGAGGTCATGAAGGAGAAACCCTGAATTTATTTCAGCACCAACTCCATGAGGAGGGAAACAACTGCAGCCTCCGGACCAATCAGAGAGCAGCAGTGAGGTCAGAGGGTGCGTTTGGTTCAGTGTCTGGACCGTTTGGGGGGCGGGGCAGAGCCACGCTCCGACAGGCCGAGTCTGTTGAGCTCCGAGTGGAAGAACTGCTGCAGGCGGAGACCAGCTTTGGCCTCGTTAGTGTGACGAGGGTTGTACTGAAGACAGTTGGAGAACATCAGCTCCACGTCGGAGACGAACTCGCCTGGAGACACAGAGACAGACGACAGTTTGAGTCACGCTGGAACCACAACGTTTTAAAGCGACTCGTTCTGTGGGTGTTGCTCAGTGGGTTTGGGTTCGGTTAGCGGTTTATTTCTTTTCATGTTGATTTATCCTCAAACAACAAAGACCTCTGCTCACCTACAGTCAGTTTCCTCACCTGCTGTCTGATATTCACAGTTGTTGACTTTCTCTCTGATGGTGCTCAGAGCAATCGGCTTCTTGATGATGTCATAGTAATCAGGCACCTGCGCACAGGTAGACAGACAGGTAAGTACCAGGCGGAGCAGCACAGACAGGTAGTTTCTATCATGAGCGTGTACCTGAGTCCTGGACACCAGCTTCATGAAGGGCCAGCTGTCCTCATGCCTGACCAGCTCCACAACCAGCTGCTCGCAGGCCGACAGCTCGTGGACGCCGTGGTTCCTCCCAGAGGAGCGGCGGCTGGAGGAGGACGAGGAGGACGGAGGGAGGACTAGTTTGGAGGGTTTAGGAGGGGGAGCAGCATCTTGGGAAACAGCAGGTTACTGGTTTTAATGGTGTCTTGTTAAGAGGGACACAGTCACTCAGTCACCAGGTGTTCACCAGATGTTGATCGGTTATCATCAACAAACGGCACAAAAGAATATTTACTGAAGTCCTGAACAATTTTAAATACTTATCTACTGCAGCACATTGATGTGAGTGAATCTTCACATTTCACTGTTGTTTCTCTGCTGACTGATCGTTTACCTGCTGATGATCTCTTGCGGGACTCCTTCTGACCAGGTGAGGTTTTGGTGTTGCTGTTCGGAGCGATGATCTCATGGCTCAGGCGGGCGCTTGTCCGACTCCCGGAGCGAGGTGGAGCTTTCCCGCCAGATGCCGTGTTGGCCTTCAACGTAGGGGGCGTGGCCTTTTTACCTGAAGACCTGATGGAAAACGGACGAGGTCAGTGCAGCAGAATAAGGACCACAGTGAACAGGTCAGAGGACTACAGCTGATCTTACTTTGAGGCAGAAGTTCTTCCTGTGTAGGTGGTGTTTGTCTTGGGCGTGGCCTGCTGGCCTTTGGGCGTGGCCTGCTGGCCTTTGGGCGTGGCCTGCTGGCCTTTGGGCGTGGCCTGTTGGCCTTTGGGCGTGGCCTGCTGGCCTTTGCCTTTGGGGGCTGCAGCCTGGCTCTTCTTGGTGCTACACAGATTTAAAAAAAAAAAGCGAAGAAGCTTTTGTTTAACATCAATCTTTCTGATGTGTATGGTGGCCCCAAAGGGTAAATCTCTACGTACAGAAGGCTAATTAATAAATTAATTATAAATATTATAATTAACTAACTTGCAGAGGGGCTAATCTGCAGACGTCCCAAACACTGATCAAACAACACATGCCGGTGTGCATGAATATATGAATGGCTAATGACACACTGGGAGGAAGAAGAGGAGCAGCTAAGAGGCTAAGGTTAAAACAATAAAAACATTTGTACAAAGACATTTCACATTATGTTTATTTTTATGTCTTTAGTTAATTGTGATTTCATAACACATCACTGCCCCTAGTGGACAAGTGTAACAACGTCACATCACCTTCAAACTTTTGTTTACACGCAGCACAGAGAAGCGTAAGACAACAACACACTACAACGTTAAATTAAAAACATCTCGCACAGGAAACAAAAAGTTAACTCACCTCACTACTTCCTCTTCCTTCTCATCCTCTTCCTCCTCCTCTTCTTCTGACTCTTCTTCCTCCTCAGATTCTTCCTCCTCCTCCTCTTCCTCTTCGTTGTCCTCCTCCTCTTCCTCGTCTTCGTCAATAGAAGAGCGCTGACGAGACGGGATGCGACTGGATCTCTGTTTGGGTCGACAGTCTGGACAGAACCAGTCTCCCTCTGGAACCGACTGGAACAAACAGAACAGAGGGGGTGAATAAACAGGAACCAAAAGACTCGGTAAGAACCTTCTAGCAAACGGCATCTTGTTTCTGTATCCACCTGGTGGCCACTGTTAAGAACTGCACGCAGCTGTAAAGAGGTCAGAGGTCAGTAGGGCAGCTAAGTCAGTGGGTGTTGCTCGTTTACCTTGAGGCGGGGCCTCAGACAGTGGGTGTGGTGTCCTCGGTCACAGCTGTCACACAGCAGCATGTTGTCTGCGTCTCCTTTGCATCTGCAGATGCGACAGCGAGCGTTGAGGACGGAGCGAGACCAGAGGATGCTTCGCTCCAAACTGGACAGGTGGACAAACACCTGAACGCACAACAACATCAACACGTTACACACATCATAAGTCAGCATGGTGGTTCTGTCCAACATGTTCAACACATCTGACTGATGATTTTATGTTTTTCTGACCTGAGACAAACTGGAGCAGGACTGCAGAGACTCCCTCCATCGCTCCAACACCGTCTTCACGATCCGACCGCTGTCGCTGCCGTCTGACAGAGACAAAGAGTTAAATGTGATTTTTCCTGATGGTCAGAGCAGAGCAGAGGTTTTTACCATCTCTACTCTAACAGGAAGTCGTACCATCGCTGGCCTGGTCTTCATCTTTCTTCTTGTTCCTCTTCGTCTTCTGGTCTTTCTTTGAGTCTTCATCACCTGCAGGGAGGTGAGCAGGTTGATCTACATGTTAGTTAGTGAGGTGCAGATAAACTTCTGATAGTGCAAACAGACACAATCTGGACCCTTAATCTGACCCATTCATCCATTCAGAACCTCCCAGAAATTTAATGATTCCAGACCTTTCCAGGCCTGGAGAGAAACTCACCCAGGGGACCTTTCAAGAAGCGTCTCTCGATGCCTTGCTCAATGTGAGTGAGAGCCTGAGCCAGGATTCGTACTGCGCTGCTGACCACCTGAGGTGTCCCACTGCCGCTGGTCCCACAGGAAGCCACGCTGTCCGACTTCAGCTCCTGCAGCCTGACACACGTATGAAAAACAAAGCTGTAGTCAGTCGCTTCCACACCAACCCTGACACACAGCTGATGACTCTTCTGAGATCAATTAGAGTCTTGTTCTTAAGTTCAGATCAAACTGAGCTGCTGGTCACTGGACCACCGACACATCACACGATCCATTAGTTTACCTGTCTCTGGCTCTCAGGTGGTTGGAGTCCACCTCCATGGCCTCCACTCGTCCGTTCATCCCTCCATTTTCTCTGCCGTCTGAACTCAGCAGCTCGTAGTTTCCTGCTTCCAACGCAGAGCGCCACACCTGTCTGTCCATCACCTGGACACAGAGAGACAGACAGGTGAGTCAGAGTTTACCTGCTGTGTCTGATTCTCTGTCTTCATCAGCAGGTGTGTGTGTACCTTCAGAGTTCCCAGAGTTCCCTGGTGGATTCGGTCCTCGATGTCCAGCAGCAGGTCTCTCAGTCTCACCTCCATCAGAGTCTCAGCTGCAGCAGTGCATTCTGGGACGGATCTGGATGATTCTGGATTATCTGAACAAACAGGTGTGTCAGACATCAGTGTCACACCTGTGTGTTTTCTGCATGATTAGTTCACAGGTTTGTACACAGCTGCTCACATTTACCCGTATGTCTGTGTCTTTACGGTGTAGTTAAGATTATCTATGTACTGTATCTCTACGTTTACAGGTGTACATACAGGTGTGTATTTACCTGTGTGTCTGTACTTGCTCCTGTCACAGTTCTGCAGCAGCTGTTGCAGCCTCTCTCGCTCCTGCAGCAGCGCCTCCTTCAGGTTGCTCTCTCTGTGGCCGCGGGGGTTCAGAGCGTCCATCAGTTGATCCACCTCCTCCATCGAGCTGTAGAAGGACCACTGGTTGGGGCGGTTGACCGGCGGCCCACAGGCGTGAAGGGGGACGGGGCTTGAGCCAACACTGTCCAGGATGAAGGTTTAATCAGGGTTTAAGAACTCTCTGATCTCAATAACTCATATTTCACCAACACTACGGAATAAAGCTGTGACCCACTTTCCCTCAGCTGGCTCCTCCTTGGTGACCTCCTCGTCCTCCATCTTGGCCACAGTGGCCACCTGTTCAGGTTTCGGGTTTGGCTGCAGCATGTCCTCCGTGAGGCCGAAGCAGTCGTCCTCCACAAACAGAGCGCAGGCTGAGGGGAGGAGCCAGTACCTGCGGTACAGACGGTCTCTGCCCAGAGGCAGCAGGCAGGTGCAGGCCGCCGCCTTCTGGATCCGCTCCTGCAGCCCTCGAACCTGCAGAATGAACAGGTTGGTCAGAAGCTGCTACCATGTTTGTGTTCTGTGGTTTTAGTGACTACAGACACGAACATGTGACACAGAGGAACTGAAAACATGTGATGCTGAAACCAACATGACATGAAACCTGACAAGCTGCAACAAAACAAACCCTTTATCAGAACAAGTGGTTTAAAACAAAAAGGACAGCTACCATGTTTATCAATGAATCTTTCAATTCTACAATATTTGTTATATTCTCTAGTTCATGACGTCTTGTTTTATAAATCTAACTGTTCAACATCTAAATGGATTCAGTTTACTGTAAACAGATAAACATCACTTGAACTGGAGTCGGTATGAATCAGCTGCAGACTCAGCAGTTCCAGTGGTTCTGACCTTTTCCTGCTCCTTCTCCAGCTCCTCTACTGTCAGGCTGGTGGGGGGGCAGAATGAGGGTTTGGGCTCAGATGTCGTCTGTTGCTGCTCTTTTTCTTTCTGGTCAACTTTAGCTGCAGGAGGGACGAGAGACTCAGACTCAGCAGAAGTATCACAAACATTTTATTGTCTCTGCAGAGTCAGTTTCTTTGGCTGCTTTAAGCTGCTGCTGAGGTTTTAATGCTGATATTAACGTTACTTTTCATCAGCTTCTTGTTGCTGGATGAAGAGTTCTGCTCGTCCTCATCCTCAGCGTGCTGCTCTGCTGGAGTCTCACTGCAGACAGAAACAACTTGTTTCTACAGGTTCATTAAGTGTAAGAATTATTTTAAGTTTCACATATCAAACCAATGAAAACACAGCTCTGACCTGTTTGTTTGGATTCTCCCCTTCATCTCCTGCTCCTTCAGTTTCTCCTCCTTCTCCTTCAGTCTCTGCTCCTGCTCCCTCAGCTTCTCCTCTTTACGAAGACGCACCCTAAACAGCAGGAGATGACATATGGGGGGCAGCTGTGAAGTATCTCTGACTGCAGTCTGTGATGTCTGTGTGTAGATATAAACCTGCAGTTTATACAGATAAGTAATGTTCCATTTTTTATGGAACAGACTGCACCTGTGTGTTGTACGTATATTATACTGTTTGGAATACACACAGATCTGTTTATGTGTGTGTGTCTACCCGTGCGTGTGGCGTGCGTGTACCTGTGCGCGGCCTCCTCTCTCTCTCTGCGGTGCTGTTCGGCTCTGATCTCTCTCAGCTCTTGTCTGGCTGCTCTCTGCTCCTCCACACAGTCTTCGATCAGATCTCTGCTGGACGCCAACGTCAGCAGCTTCCCCACCAGAGCCTGCAGGATCCTCAGCTTCTCCCCTACACACACATCAGTAAGTGATCAATACCTAGCAATAATCCCTCCTAAAATCCGTATGGATCAGTAGCTGTTGATCGTTAACTCTTGACGACAGGCTGTGATTGGTCAGCAGCTCACCTGGCGTCAGGTCGTACACTGCCGTACACGACAGCCTCTTCAGCAGCGCCGGCTCAGACAGTCGCAGCTCCACGCACGGGTCATCCATCAGGGTGAACCCGCCCTGCTTCTGGTATCGGAACTTGGCGTTGCCATGGTTACAGTCGGCGCCAGACGCCAGGATGTGCAGCCTCAGAATTTCTGACAGCGTGCAGCTGTCGAGGTCCAACTGCTTCAGGCTGCTGCCCTGATACAGCTGAGGCCACGCAGCAGCCAACGAGGCCACGGCACTCAGAGCCGAGTGGGTCGGGTTAGAGTCGTCGTCCAGAGCCTCGGTGAGGTCTGTGCACAAAACACAGACACACAACATATATGTGTTTATATGTATCTTTGTAAGAACCAGTGTTTGTAAACCATCGATGTGAGGACGTTCAGGTTAGGATCAGTGTCCAGGTTTAAGGATCAGGTTTTGGGTTCAGGATGGAAACTGTCAGTGGTCGTCAAAACTCTAGAGAGAGACGTGTCTCTGACCTTCAGCCTGGTCTTTAGCCACCTCCTCCTGCTCCTCGTCCAGAGCCTGAAAGATGGCCGACAGGAAGAAGAAAAGCAGCTCGCACAGAGGACCTTCAGGATCAGAACCCACCAGAGCCTCCTCTAGAACCTCTGTGGAGAGGAAAAACCCATTAGAACCTCTGTTAAAACAACAAAGATCCTGTTCCAAACTCTAAACCTTTGTTTTAATCTATATGAACTAAATCAAACAGAACCTAAAGAAACTTTTAAACACAGGAGAGTTTTTAGGGATGATGATCTAACCCAGAGAGATTCCATCGGGGAACTCGTCCTTCAGGTCAAAGACCTCTCCAAAGGCCCGCAAGAACTCCAGAACCATCAGAGCTTCTCCAAAGAGTTCTGCTGGAAGACGAGTTCTCACTGGAACCGGAGCAGGCAACTCCTGAAAGAACCAACACACAACACAGGTCCTGGTTCACTGAAGTGCTGCTTGTTTTTATATAGTTCACTTGTTTTTGTCCAAGTCGTGCGTTCACACCGTCACGTGTCCAGATCCAACACAGTTCTGTTTATAATAAATCATATTACAATAAAATGTTCTACTTTGTTACTACAACATGAAACCACTGATCCAGAGGAGATTCAACACAGATGTTAAGGTTTCAGGATGAACGTTACAATAAATTAAAATTGTACCTTAGACATTTTACACCTAAAGTTTATTGGATTGAACACGTTTTAATAACGTGCAGGCTGGTGGTGCGTTCACTGACCTTCAGGTCCTCACACTCCATGTCCTCTCTGGGTTTGTTCCACAGTTTCAGACGCTCAGCGTACTTCTTCTTCTCCTCCTTCAGCTTCTCTCGTTCCTGCGAATCACATTCATCACGTTAACACTTTGATTTTACTTTGTTCAGACGCAGGAAGATCAGAAAACTCACCCTATCCTTCTCCAGCTTCCTCAGCTCCTTCTCCTCCCTCCTCCTCTGCTTTTCCTCCTCAAACCTCCTCCTCTGCTCCTCCTTCATCTTCTCCTTGTCCTCCTTCTCCCTCCTCTTGGCCTCCTGCGCCTCCTCCTTCTCCCTCTTCAGTCGAGCTTTGTCCTGAGCTGCAGTGGCCATCTCCTCCCTCTGCTGCAGCAGCTTCAGCTTCTCCTCAGCCGCTTTCAGCAACGACGAACTCGCCTGTAAACACGTTGTTAGTTTTACTCCTCAGCTGTTTCACTGATCCGAAACAGGTCACACATCAGCATTCACATGCTACACTTCTGTTTGTGTTCACAAACACAAACTGTGAACACAAAGAGAAGTAGTAACACAAACACATTCCACAGTTTGAATTTATTAAAATTAGGGCAGTCGTTGGTGTTCATCTCCTCTCCTGCAGTATTCACTGTTCACACTGATTTGCATGATGTCTAACAGCCTTAACAGAAAATGCTGCAGGAAAAACATTCAGCCAATCAGAGCTGCTGCTCTCACCTGTCCAGGTGAGCCACGCCCCCCACCTTTAGAGGGCGGGCTGAAGGGAAACAGGGGCGGCTCATCAGGAAAGAACTGGGAGAAGGTCTGTTCAGACAGCAGGTACTTGGCCACCGTGGAGGACTGAAACAGTAGGAGACGTCGTTAAGTCAGAACATGTGGTTAGTAACACACAGCAGACAGCAGGGAGTGATGGGTAATGTAGTTCTCACCTTGAGTGCGATGGTCCCGTTCTGAGGTTCACAGTGTTGTTTGAAGAGCAGCTTCAGTCTCTCTCTGGACAGAGTCGTCTTCCTACGACTGAACAGATCAATGAGAGATTAAAGTAGGACGGTAATTATTCATTTTATTATAAATAAATCTATTGATTATTTTCTCTATTGATAATGTGGTGACAGCATTAAAAGTCTTGTTTTGTCGAACCAATCCAAAGATGTACTCTGAATAAAAGCAGAAACCAGGTGATTAATGATGAGCTGATGTGTTTTTACTCCTTCAGGAGACATTGGGTGATTTAAATGTTTCTATACGTGCATCTGTAAATCTGATACCAAAGTAATAATCACACACACACAGTATGATGAGGTCCAATCATCTGCAGGTGAAGCTTCTCACCTGATCTGATTGGCTTTGACAGTGAACGGCTCGCTGTGTTCGTCCTTCATCATCCTCACTGTGTATTTAAACACTGACGGACTCAGAGGCTTCTTCGTCTTGCTGCCGACACACAAACACACACAGAACTTTTAACACTGCAGGTTCTGTCTCCTTCAACCGTTGACCCAAAACCCAGGTGACCTTTGACCTACTGACCCGTTGACCTGTGCTGTGGGACTCTGGAAGGTGCTGCTCTCGTCGTCACTGTCACTGATGACAATGGTGTCGCCCTCTGTCGGCTTGGCGTGGCCGTTTGGCGCTCCGTTAGCGCTGGAATGAGGTGAGTGCACCTGCAGGATCTCACACACCTGTCTACAACACACACGAACGCACACGAACACACACGAACACACACAGAGAAGGTGGTAAGAACATCAGCAGACAGTAATACTTCAACCTGAGAACTGTTCAATCCACAACCTGAAGAGGGCTCACTCCTCCTGTTTTTCAGGACATTTTAGCTATCAATTTCCTCCTTGAACTCACTTCCTTTTTTGGGTTTTATTCGACAGAAGTACCTGTCTGTTCTCACCGTATATTGATGTTTCAGTAAAAGGCCTCTGAGAAGTGATAATAACTTGTAACTTAGACACTCAACAGCTGGTAGCTTTTCATATTTTTAGGAATAATATCTTGTATGATGAAAAGAACCTTATTTATTCTTCCAGTTAACTTTATTGTCCCACAGTGATCCCAGATGCTGCACCTTTGGGTCTCAGTTGTCGTTGTTTGTAATTAATCCAGCATTGACTGTTCTCTGAATAATTCTTTATTCTCTTTAAACCACGGCTCAGACTGATGGTTCCCTCTCCTAGGTACCTCGCTCCATTGCGTCCTGTGACGTCCACGGTCTCTCCGGGGAAGAACCGGTCTTTGACAAAGGTGTAGACGTCCTCGCAGAGCTCCGTCAGTCTGCAGCGTCGGCTCAGAGCGGCCAGGTGAAGCAGAGGCACCACCAGACACTGAGGGAAACTCTGCAGACTCTGTTTCGCCCGCCGCTCGCACTCCACCGCCTCCAGGTACGTCAGGCCGGCTCGACCCGTCAGAGCACAGCTCCACACAAGACTGTTGCATAGGATGGTCCTCTCGAAGAACTCACTGAGGAAGAGGAGGACACGGGTCGTGTCAGTGTCTCTACAAAGATTTTAATTTGTTTCTCAGGTTGTAACAGAAACGTTTCCTCGCTTGACATCTACGACAAATATCAACATTACTGTGCTAAGTATAAGTTAACTGTGAATGGAATAAATGATATTTATAATATAACTAACAAACTTTTCACATCTACCTGCAATAAAACAGGACATGGCTACAGAATATTTGTAGATCTGCAACAGTGACAAAAAAAACTTTTTTATTTTGTTCACTTCTTTAAATCCAAACAGACAAAAAGTGATGAACTTAAACAGGGGTGTAGTAACGACTTCTCCCTCATTCATAGATAAATGAAATGTCTGAGAAATACACTGATTTCTAATCATCATAACCTCTGACCATCATCATAATCAATAGCTGCCACTAAACATCTTTTTTTGATAACCATGAGCTGGACCACAGACTTCATCATAATCATCATCATCATCATCATCTCGTTTAATTTAATTAGATTTTTTTATTCTAACAAAACAAAGACGTTTACTTCAGGGATTATTTGAATGTTGAACTGATTTCTTATGTAATTGAAGAGGGAGGACATGATAGATTATTCCAGTGTCTGTGGTTAACAAGTCTGTAGTCCGATCTATGAAACTCATATCTTTGTAGTCTCTGTAGAGAGGTCAGTGCTTTAAAAACCTCTGTGACGTGTGAAGCCTCAGATAAACAGCAGATTTCCTCCAACATTAATCTAATCTATTTAAACACCAGTATGAACAGGCCACAACAAACAAAACCAGTTTCACTGTTTATATTTGCTCCTGATTTTTGTTTTCAGACACAGTAGAAAAAAAATGGTGAACGTGTCCTTTAACCTGTCTCCACCTGCTCCTGAGTCTTGGGAACTAAGGTTAACTTAATAACCCGGGTCCAACATGTCACCAGGCCTCCTCACACTCAGCTAACAGGCTAAAACTAGCTGCGCTAACCACCCGCTGACTGCATCACTGTTAGCAACGCAGCTAACACAGCTAACCAACTTTAGCTGTAGCTAGTTAGCTAACTTAGCTAGCATTACACCTGCCCCCCCACAAAGTGTACGGTCCAACACCACCAGGTGTTTCCACCTGTCTCCTACCTGTTCAGGGAGACTTTTAACTTTTAATGAGTTTAGATAAGAAGTAACTTTCATTTTGAGTAAAGTTTTGTTTTGTTGTCTGGAAGTTTGCCAACGGACCAACTGTCAGTCAGTCACCGGGACGTCCCTCAAACTTCACTCCAGCGGCTCTAACGGCGCTTTCACCGGCACACCGGTGAGACAGGTGACCCCACGGGCACTTACTCGTATGTCCTGAAGACTTCATGTGTGATTTTACAGAGAAACACCTCCTCGTCCGGCCGCAGGTCCGCCGGAGGTTTCTGCCGGATGAAGGCTTTTCTGTGGAGAAGCGGCATCTCTCAGCTCCGCTTCCACCGGCCGCACTCTGGAAGACAACGAAAAGGAGGGAAACCGGGTCACAAACACCGAATATGACGCACAAAGTCCCGTCAACACAAGTCAAACTCGACCCCCGCGTTGAAGCCGGGGTCCTGGACCGAAAGCAGCGGAGGAGAGACCGAGCAGACGGAGTGAGGAGCAGGAGAGCGGGTCTTTTGTTAGACGATAATCTGCCCACATGGAAGTGTGCTCCTCACGGTCCGAGCGACACACACGGAGTCCCGGGAAGACCCGGAACACACAAACACACCGGAACCCGGCAGAACACGACACAAACTGGTTTCAGGTGGTTATTTACCGAGTTGTGTAACGATGAGGCGATAATCCGCGGTACAAAGTGAAGAAGTCCGCGGACTGAAAGCTGCTCACTGGCGGCTTGTTGACCAAGTTTTACTCCACTTCACGGACCGCACTTAAAGCTCGGACATTTCAGTGTTCCATAACTTCTGCTTTTTCAGTCACATCAAAACAACGTCTCATGACAGCGGGAATCTGATCACGGCACAGCTAAAATAATTATTCTATTACTCACATGCAGTAGTGAAAGTAGCTAATAAACTAAATTTTAGTAAAATTACTACTATCACTGTGTACTCCGTTAAAGTCCTGCAATTAATAAGTAATACATTAAAGTATTATTTATTGGAAATTATTAACGCTGTGATACTGTTGTCGTATTATTGTGTGAGCATCATTTTCCTGTTGTGGTTGGTTGACATGGAGCCGTTTATGTTATAGGTTTTTATTTTTATTAAGGAGTAATTAAGTGATCATCTAAAAAATTCTGTTAACTGTGAGAAGCCTCACAGTTATTACTGTGATATACTGATTATTTTCTCAGTGACTGATTCAATTGATCAGTTTGTTAAAAAAAACACTGAGTCCTTAGTGACAACTTCACTGTTTGTTTGGTCCAAACCTTCCTTCCTTAAACTATTAAGAAAAGAAGAAAAGTTTCTTCTCTTGTAAATTATTCACATAATTCATATGCTAAAATATTTATTTGTAATGTGACTAAAACTCTCAGACAAATGTAGTAAAAAGTTCAGTATTCACCTCTGAATTTTAATGCAGCACAAGAAAATACTCAAGTACAAGTAGCTCAGATTTGTTTTTATGTGAATGTACTTGGTCCCACGCCGCCACTGCAGATTAATAATATTATATCTAATTCTAATTCAAATAATTAACAAATTATTTTTAATCAGTTTAACATAAAACTTTTTTTCCAGCTGGAAGTTATTAAAAATGCATTAATAAGTAAGTAATTATGTCAAATCAGACATTCTACATAATGAGTACTTTTGGTACTTCAGCTATTATATATTCATATTTTAAAAGAGTATATCTACACTGTAATAATGTTAAGCATCACAGTATTGTTTCCTTCATGTTGCTTCATCTAATATTAAAAAACATACAACAAAAGAACGTTACAGAAAAGTGTTAATGTTACATAAAGGTCGTAAAATGAAAAATAAAATGTCCAGAAGAATCTTCACTGACATCTTTAAATGTCTCCTTGTTGTCACACCAACAGTCGGAAACTAAAGAAAATCACTTTGCTGTGATAAAAGAGGGAGAAATATGGAACAACACGGTTTAATGTAACTGTTCGAGATAATTCTTTCCAGTGAGAAACGATGTAAAACCTTTTTCGAACTTTGTCTTTGGACATTGGTGACGCGATGTACCTGAACGCACCACAGTAGGGGCGGGGTTTCACTGTCGTCCGCAGCGGCGATTGGTCGGCCGTGCTGCTTCTCCTCCGCTCTCGACCAATGGTTGCTGTGGAAACGGTCCCGCTGTGTTGTGAAAGAAACTGAACCGCGACGAGGAAGCGGGTGGGTGACGTCACATGTGTGAACCACCGGAAGCGGTGACGCGTGATGTCGGAAAGTGAGTGACAGCAGGAGGTGATGTCATCAGAAGAAATGGGATTTCTTAGTCAGAATTAATCCGGATTAAGAAGATGCATCAGGATCAAATAAACCCGAATCTCATCCAGGTGATTTGGTTCTTTAAACACAGACTTTCAAGGTTTTTATTATTAGTGGATCTAAAAAAGATTTAAACAAACATTTCTGTTTAGTCATAAATGAAAATAAAATGTTTTTATTTCTCATCACGTTAAAACTGCAACAAGAAAGAAAGAGGAATAAAAAAACTGAGAATTTGTTTTTATTTCTGAAATGGGACAAACCTGAAAAAACAGTTTCCATGACAACACAGTGACCAGGAGTCTGATTCTGTAGAACCCTGGTCCAGACCTGTTCAGACCACCAGGAATCAGACAAGTTTGAAATGAGCTTCGAAACCAGTCCTGAGAAGTGGAAGACCAGTCCAGGAAACTCCAGACCAGGAGTCAGACCAGTCCAGGAACAGTCCAATCATGAGATTCCATCAGGTCAAACCAGATCAAGAATCAGTCAAAACTTCACATCAGTACAGGTCACTTCAGACTGAAACGTACCAGTCCAGACCAGCTCAAAGTGGTTCAAACCAGTACAGATCAACCCAAACCAGTTAAAACCAGAATCTGACTGCTGAGTCCAGATCTGTTTCTGACTAGTTCACATCACTTCCACATCTGCCTCCACTGGCTCAAGTACCAGTCCAGAATAACACAAACCAGTTCATGCTAATGGAGATCAGTCGAGACCAGTTCACATGACCTGGTACAGGTGGATCTGTCTGAGGGCCTCGGGGTCTGTGTCTCTGCCAAGGTAAACGTCATAGTCCACAGGGAGTTCCTTCACCCAGCCGGGCTGCAGCGACACCTGCAGGACACAGCTTAATTAGTTACAGAAGAAGAACTACGACTCCCAGAATTCATTTCTCTGACAAACTTGACCTGCAGAGCGTCCAGACTCTCCTGAAGACTGGGAACAGTCACCAACAGAGACCCAGACCTCCTGAAGGTCTGCATGAGGAACCTCCACGCTCTGCAGACAGGAAGAGACACACACACAGACACACACAGACACACACACACAGACACACAGACACACACACACACACAGACACACACAGAAACACACACACACAGACACACACAGACACACACAGACACACACAGACACACACAGAAACACACAGAAACACACACACACAGACACACAGACACACACACACACACAGAAACACACAGAAACACACAGAAACACACACACACACACACACAGACACACACAGACACACAGAAACACACACAGACACACAGACACACACAGACACACACAGACACACACAGAAACACACAGAAACACACACACACACACACACACAGACACACACAGACACACACAGAAACACACACACAGACACACACAGAAACACACACACACAGACACACAGACACACACAGACACA
>JAUYWH010000014.1:461791-478436 GCA_034779795.1 Ctenopoma multispine
CCTTCAGATGAAGGTACACCGCTGATTCAGGCCCTGAGGTGTTGCTCCTTCTGTGCTGGGCCATCCTCCTGTGAAGCTCTTCGTCTCTCCAATGTTCAGCATGTTTTTAGAGACCGTTTGGACGTTTTCTCCTGTTGCTATTGCTACGATGCTAACTAGCTAATTAGCTTAGCTAGCAGCGATGGAGGATCTGTAAACAAACAAAATGGCGGCTGTTGGTGATCTGTGGAGGAAACATGGAGGACAGGAGACGACGCTTCACCTCAGGTGATGCAGGTGAAATATATTTATATTTTCTTTTTTTAATCAATAAACCTGTTGTGGTTGTGTTGCTGATTTTACGGAGGTTAACGTGTGTTAGCTGCAGTTTATTGTTCATGTGTTAAATTATAAATGTTTTAGAGCTCAGTGTTTCTGACAGGAACAAACAGAGGATTAATTTAAACGTATTGAGAGTTTCTACCTCTTTTTATCCAAAATTCGGATGTTTTTGTGTATTTTTAGTCATTTTCAGGCTTTATCAAAAATCAGAATCTGACACCTGTCATTTAAAATCCAATGACCTCTGACGCACTGTGGACCTAAACAGAGTTTACCATTTCTACCAGTTTTACTAGAGTACTGTACTTCAGTACAGTTTTGATGTACTTGTACTACGCTGCAGGATTTCGTTACCATTTAGTTTAACTTTTTCTTCACCATATAAATTTTATCATCATTAGTAACTTTTCACAGGATTCTATTCTAATAATAATCCTTAAATATGAATTAAATACAGCTGTATCATTGATGATTAAACCTCCTGTCTCTATATAAGGTGATAAAATCAGCTCCTGCTGTTTCTCTTCCACAGTTTGTAGATAACACGTTTTCACCTTTGACAATTTGTCAAACAAATCTGTAAAATACTTTGTCAACACTTTGTGTGTGACAGTGACACTAACTCATAGATCATTAGTAGTGAGTTGATCTGTTGGAATACGTTTGTCTGTTTCTAGGTGTACACCCTCCCGCTGCAGAATGATTAATATAGTTTTCTATCGTTGGAGCAGCAAATAAAAACCCAAATAACATTTGAACTAAAGTCTTGTTGTTTTTCATTTGTTCAGGTAACTGACCTCAGACTCGGCCCCTTTGAGGCTTGTGTTTAGAGTAACGTAAAGTTCAGTGTTTCTCTTAAGTGTGATGACGTCCTGGTGATCTGAGTTATAATTAACTAGCTCGTTAGCTCTCACCTGTTAACTGAAGTTGCTTAAACTGGAACAGGTTTTCCTGGCACCAACATCCACCCTCCCTCCTCCACCTCCTCCTACCTGTATTGTATTGTACGTGTCGACAGCAACACGGTGAAGAACATCGATCTGTCACATGCAGCTGCTGCTCTTTATGCTGCGAACAGAAAAGTCGCTCTGAGCAGAGCGTCGATGAATAAAAGATGTTTTATTCTGGTGAACCTCAAACCTATAATGGAAGCATGTTACACCCCCATTCCCTCAGACGCCGTGGCCTCGGGACCAGCGCCAGCGTTTTCTCTGCTCCTCATGAATAAAATAAAAGCCCTGAGGTTGAAGGCAGGTAACAAACGGCTGATGCTCCCGGCTCCAGTTTCTAATTCAAAACCATTTTCACACTTATGTTTTTTTACAGGTCATCACGACTCCGGAGACAAAACCTCCTCGAGCTGAAACAAAGCAGCCGGATCAAAGGCAGCACCACCCTCAATAACTTGGAGGACGTGGAGACAAGGAGGGAGGAGGAGAGGCGAGGAGACAGACTTTCATGTTTGATGCTGAGGGACGTCAGCAGCTCATTCATCAAAGCAGCAGCAGAGAGCAGAGTGGTTGATGCTTCATTTCCCAGAGCAGGTAAAAAAGCTCCAGGACACTTTGGTAGAAGCACCAATAATAAATCACAGACACACAGTGGTTGTCGGTGTCTAGTTCTGGGAGTGTTGTGTGTTTTATGGATGGAACATATGTCAGGATTCACTACATCACTATATGTTGCTGGTTTGGTGACGTTGAACCAACTCTCCACCTTTTTATCTGCTGATTTCTTAATGAACTGAAGGAATAACACGCGTGGAAGTGACCAGGTGAGAGAAATCAAAAAGTCCTGTTCACTGGTAACTGGACTTTAGGTTCTTGATGAAGCTTCATTAGCTGCCACTTTGGGACCAACGTGACTGTGAATGAGAATCTGTGTTTATGACAGCTTCGTTTTAAATATCCAGAAATTCAACAGACTCACTTTTCTCTGGTGACACAGTTTCCAGTACGGACAAATAAATGACCTGTGTGTAAACAAGCAGAATCTTTTCATGTGGAATAATGAGTCTGCCCAGTCATATGGTGTCACTGCCAGTAACCTCCTCCGATATCCACCCGTGGTGCTGGTGGAGGTCTCTTCTCTTCCCACGTGTTGTATCTACAGTTGCACGACAGAGGTTTTTTGTTCAGCGTCTCTTTGAAGCTGCAGTAATCCAGTATTACCAAACTGCTGTTTTTCTCTGGTATTAATTTGCTGATCGCTCAGAGACACCGTCACCACCCTCCACCACACAACCACGTTTTACTGTGGGACAGACGAGCTGCATCCACGTCTCTCAGCCCTGTGCAGTTAGATATGCAACGTTTTAAATTGTGACATTAGTTGGTTCATTGTTCAGAGCTGCTGCAGAGCAGCAGAACATCAGAATGCACAGACCTGACTGTACCTAGAAAGGGTTCTGGATAAATGAGGATCATTTATTTAGCTTTATTATTTAATGGTAGAGAAGCAGACAGGAAACATAGGAGCAGAGACATGAAACAAAGCTCTCAGGAGTCAAACCGGTGACACTGTGGTTATGTTCTCAAACCGTTCAGCTGCCAGATAGTTTTATTTAGCAGTAGAGCAGATTCTCGTCATGTGAACCCTTAAAATACATTTATATTTTTCCAGACATTGTGTGGATTAGTGTTCAGTGTTTGACATAATCAACATTATGAGAAACTGGATCAGAATTTTTAAAAGCTGTCATTTGATTTTTCCACCATCATGTTGACTTGAGGCCGACAGAGTTAGAGGATCAGTGACCGTGTTCAGTCCTCTGTACAAAGATCTCCTGAGTCTGATCCAGTGAAGCTCAGGTTCAGGTGGATGTGATGGACTCATCAGAGACTGATGACTCATCCACCTGCAGCTGTTGTTCACCTGTTACAAACATGACAGGACATGACGCGAGTCCCCAGTTTCCAGCATAAACATCAGGTTTCTCAGAGTCCCGTCGTGGTGGACTGAAGGTTTCTGAGAGGCCAGAGCAGGACTCTGATTAGCTGATCATCCTCAGGGAGTGTTCTGCTTTAGCTTAGCATATAGCACAAAGCCTGGAATCAAGTGGAAGAAAGTTTGTGTATGAGTGATGTATAATTAATGAAGGAACGATTTCAACTCTGTTAATAATAAATACACCTGCTGACTGAAGTGAAGATGCTCTGAAACCAGATCTCATCCACTCACTGCTGCATTCTCTAAAGAGTAAACTGTGCTTGTTACATCTCGATTTATCAATGAAATGTTTGAGTCTAGAACATGAGCTGGTGGGACAGAATTTAGTTCTGAGTGTCCCAGGAGGACCGTGGCAGTCACATTCATCACATTTTCTGCTGAAAGACTGAGATCTCGGCAGCAGTCAGGTGAACACTCGTCTGTCCAACGTGCATCAAACGTCTACAGAAAAGACATGAATAACACAAATGGGTAAAAGCAGCTGGTTCAGTTTAGATACGGTCAGAGTGACAGTTTTAATTATTTCCGTCACAGGTGTAATCAGCTCTTTAATTATAGTTTGAACATCGTTTGTCCCAGCTGAACGATCAAACTCCTCAGATTCACTTTTCTTTTTCTTCTCTAGCTGCTTTTTAATGGTGTGATGTCTCTGTGATTGTGCTGAGCTGCGAGCGAGAGGCTGTTTTTTCATCTGCAGGAAGAAATAACCTGTGTGTGTGTGCGCCTGATGAATACTGAATGAACATCAGCAGCTTCAGAGGGGATTTCACGTCACATTAGTTTGAACAAGAGCTCAGTTTCAATCCCAGGATCACAGAGTGTTAAAAGAGAAAACGATCCAGGCTCCTCACACCAGCAGATACACCAGAGACGGAGAGTTAAATTAAAGCTTTATGTTACAGTAAAACGCACAGTAAAGGAGCATTTCACCATTTCTCTTCATGTTCAGTCATTAGTGACTGAAACGTAGCAAACAAATTTCAAAATAAAATGTTTCATAAATACTTTAGATTTTCATCACTTTACATTTCCAATAATTCTGTTCAGAGATTTTTACATGGTCAATTTTCAAATCTGTCCACTTTGTTAATGTCGTTTCAAAATCTTCCTCCTGTTGAAAGACAAAGTCCACATTTAGAAAATGTCTCCGGGAGGCTGCGTGCATCTACAACTTCTGTTAAGTCCAGTAAGACGTGTGTTTTTATATTTGTGCTCTGTGTGATTGTGGAGACTGAAACTGAGCAGGTCAAGTTGGAGCTAATGGATGTTGAGCAACAGTTAATTTAACTGATGTTACTGCAGTGAGAACAGAAACTACCACAGAACACGGTCTGTTTAACCACTGCGCTGATTCTGTGACCTTT
The DNA here is from genome assembly GCA_034779795.1 of Ctenopoma multispine. Taxonomy (NCBI): domain Eukaryota; kingdom Metazoa; phylum Chordata; class Actinopteri; order Anabantiformes; family Anabantidae; genus Ctenopoma; species Ctenopoma multispine. The sequence continues at coordinate 466,426 of JAUYWH010000014.1, forward strand.
TACTGTATCAAACCAAACCTCTGGCCTGAACCAAGAGCTGTGAGAGAATAATTTTATTTATCTCACGTTTAACCAGGACCTGAAAACACAGCAAGTCACTAGGTCACAGGCTGATTTAAACTTTCTCTCTTACAGTTTAGAAACCAGCACTGTGATTAGTTTGAGCTCTTTAATCTATTTTCTCTGGTCTCACGGACTCGACCGATCTCTTCATCAGCACAATGATGTCTTTGTCTTCAAACACTGAGCGAAGGAGGCGAGCGGAGGATTTATGGAGTCGTAGAAGAGAAACAAGAGAAACAAACAAAAGACGACAAACAATGAGGAGGGAACAGCTTTGTTTCTTTACAGAGGAGGAAATTAGTGGAGGAGGAGGAAAACGGGTCAAACAACAGCAGGAGGAGGAGGTGGAGAGCAACATGTAGGAGGAAGAGGAAGAGCACATGAAGGTATGAAGACAGGAGGAAGAGAAGAAAACACCATGATGGGAGGAGAAAACATGGAGGAAAATATGAAATAATGAAAGCAGGAGGAGAGAGAAGGGGAAAAGATGATGGAGGAAGAGGAGTAAAACAACTCTGACAAAGAGGAGAAAAAAAAATATGAGGGAAGATGAGAGAGGAGACATGAGAAAGGTGACATGAAGAATATGGTGGGTAGGAGGAGGAGGCTGTCAAAGAGACAAGTTTAGGAGAATAAATGGGGGGGGGGGGGGGGTTTGAGGAGGATGACATGGAGAAAATGATGTCCTAAAAGAGGACAAAAACAATCTAGTGAAGGGGAGAGAGGAGGAGGTGACACCACAGCTCCCTGAGCTCGGAGAGAAGGAGTCACCGCTCCTCTCCGGCTGTCCTCCTCAGGTGTTTGCAGATAAACATCATGGATCGTCTGATGTGATGATTGAGATCTGTAGTCTCGTTAATTAACTCAGAGTAAAACTGCAGACGTCAAACTTCAGCTTTGATTTTCCTGCAGCTCTGAACAAACTCAGCAGCTTCACTCTGGGTCAGTGCTGCTCCTCCTCTGTCTCCTCCAGGAGTAACCGGATCCTCACCTCACTCCTACCTTAACCACCTGTCCCCTTTAGATACGTGTCAGTGCAACATGTTACTGAAGTCTAAAGAGCTCATAATTTCATGATGTTTAAACCTAAGTATGTGGATGATGTTTCTCAGGTCGACGTTCATGAAGTGATGAGTCACGTAGTAAACGTCCAGAATGAGCAAAAGCATCAAAGAAGGAAATGAGCGTCTTTATGACGTGTTACTACGTCATGTCACGTGTGGTGTAGGTGATGCTGTTCCTTCATTTAAAGACTGTCTCCCACAGACTTCTTCTATTACTTAAAGCTTTAGATTGAATGAATCTTTCCACACTGAGTGTTTTGTTTCTGGTTTTAAACTCTGACTCTGGAGTGTGGTGCAGGTGGAGGTGATGTAGGGCTGACGGAGCTCACAGAGAGGACTGGAGTACAGTGTGTGCAGCTGAGTGTGTGGTTGTAGTCAGCAGCATCGGTTGCCCAGAGAGTTGACCAGCTTATCATGTGCAGCTAACACAGTGTGTACAGTTTGTCTGGAGGGGCGGCACGTTGTGCAGAGATGCTGACAGTGATGCTTTTCTTTTTCTTTTTTTAAGTGCGGCTCCTCTTTCATGTGTCCCTCTGGGCCCTAAACAAAGTCGGCATAGTGCTGATCTCTGCTGTTGTCGGTCTGGTGGTACATCACCAGCTAACTCAGTTTCACCATGGAAACGGTGAAAATCGGAGCCGGGTGGCGTTTTGGCAGCTCGAGGGAGACGGAGAGATCAGTAACGATCTGTGACAGGAGGAAGGAGTTTTTAAATTCAGCCCTCAGTGTTTTACTGTCAGGACAGATGTTAGAGACGTGGAGATCTGTGTGTTACTGTAAGAGCTGATCTCTAACCCAAAGATAATCTGTTCATCAGGATATAAAACATTGTTATAGTGTCTATCAGAAGATAATTTGTTTTATAAATGAAGTGAGATCATGGACACTGAAACGAGCTGAAAGCTCAGATTCTTCTTGTTCGGTTTTGTTCTGACTGTATTTTTATGTTTTTACTTTTCTTTGTTTTCCTGTCCGTCCCAACGCTCCTCCTGTCCCTCTCCTGCTCGTCAGACTCTCCTCCTCTTCATCTCCATCTCCTCCGGTCTTCCTGTGTCGGGCCTCTTGACGTCTCCAGTAAAAGCAGAGAGCATCTGTTCAACTCGGACTAATTGCTTCGTCCTCGAACTCTTCAGAGACCATTACACAGCTTGTCTCATCCGTCAGAAGACTGAGCTCCATTAAAGAGTCTCTGCGCAGACACATTATTCTGCTGATGCTCAGAGGTTAACGCACACTTCAACATCTTCTGATAAACAGGCTCCTCCATTAACGAGCTCCAGGGAGACTTTGGATATGTTGTGCTCTGATTCAAGCTTCAGTCTCTTTGTCCTCATGACGGACGTTCACATCCACCTTCATCACTAATACTCTCATTTTTAACGATACAGGCTCTTTGATTTCTGATGTTTGCTTTAACCCATAGTTACCAGAGTCCAGAACCTTAGAACCTCAGACCAACAAAGTCTGATGTACAGTGTGACTCAGGATTATCAAAGGTTGATGTAGAATTAACACACAACTGAGTCTAATGTCGTTTTAGATCTAGGATGGAGCCAAAGTGTGACCAGAGCTCCTGGGTTGTTTTCCGGTAAGAAAACCTCATTCAGAATAATCGCTAATAAGAAAAAGTCCAAACTTTTAACAGTATGTTATGTTAATGTTTTAACGTAAGTACAGAAGGACTACCCTTTGTAGGTGCTGTTAATGAACATCACTTCCCATGATCCTTAGTCACACCTGTATTCATATCTGTGTAAAACGGGCTCATGTTCTCACCTCTCTCTCTTATTACGTGTTCAGTGAAACTGTTAGCGTTAGCATCAGCGTAGCCTCGTACGTATCGTACACTCCTGCTGAACAGATTCTCTCCTACTCAGTTTAAGACATGAATTACTTCTACCACAGGAATAAAGTGTTAGTCGATAAGAACTGAACTAACTCGTGTTAACGTCGTTTAGGAACCACTGGTCTGCAGTTAACAAAGTGTACTTCACCACTGTGAGTACACAGGGTAAAAGTATTTGCACTATGAACCGTGTGTTATGATCAAACAGAGTAAAGCTGCAGGTTATTTCTGCAGAATTCCTCATAGCGGCTGGAAGATGAATGTGAGCTCACATGAAGCACAGACAGTGGTGCAGGATGTAGCCTGGTCTCTCTCTCTCTTTTTTTCAGTAATTGTATTGATTAAAGTTTGGAGCCTCGCAGCTGTTTGAGCAGACGGAGCAGAGCTGCAGGGAAACTCGCTGTTAGTAATGCGGTTCTGCAGCGTGTGGACGGATAAACTGCAGGAGGAGCCCGTTTGTTATTCTGCTGCTCTGCTCTAATTAAAATGTTGAGTTAGAGCTTTGGTCCCACGCTGGCAGAAAACGTAGAGTCCTGCAGAACGTTTACGGGAAACGGAATCTAATACCTTATTTATTTAAATCTAAAATGACAGACATCACGTCTCAGTCGAGGGTCTGTGAAGACCTGGTCCTCTTACTGGTCCAAACAGGCCCTTGTTCAGCTAACATCAGGCTCTGCCTCCACTGTACAGTGAGCAAAGAAGACTGGTTGGAACTGACCTGAGCTGGTGTAAAACCATCAATGGACCCATTTCAGTTCTTATTTCAATCTAAACCAAGTCAGGTCAAGTACAGGACTACGTCCACGTGAAACCATGGACTGAGTCCAACTCAGGACTGTCTAATCATTTTAACCCCGGTCTGCTGTAGCTCTTTTTATTTTGGACCAACTTTGTCTGGTGTATAATTTTATCCAGTAACATGTAGTGAGTGGTACAGTTAAACCAGGACTATAGTCTTTGGTTCTCTGTCTCTGGTTCTACTGTGAAGTTTGGTAGAACATCAAGACATTCGAGTTAAAGTCCTTGTGAGTCGCTTTGGATAAAAGCACAAAGTAAAGTAAATATGATGTATTAGTTGTGTGTTAATGTATATTTAGCATTTTATTACTGCAGATTGCAGTAATTTGAACTAGTTTACTGTAACAACATATTTGTTGTATTACTACTGTCATACTGAGAAGAAAGAACCAACAGGTTCCTGTTAAACTCTTGTCCCTTTAAAGTGCCGTAATGCTGTGTGAAGCTGCAGCTGCGTGTCTGTTGTGCAGATGATCGTTCACCGTTATAACCTGGTTTGGAAATGAGGAGTTCATTCACGTGTGTGTGTTTGTCATTTTTATTTTATTTTAACCTCCACGTATTTGACATTAACAGAATCTGCTCGTCTCAGATTTGTTCGTTTTCACTTCCTGTGGTTTATACGACATCAGCATCTTCACTTCACCTTATTAGAAAATCACTCAGATTAAAGTCATTTTTGGCGGGTCTGCTAGCTTAGCTTGTAGCACAGTGTCCACGTAGGTCTGTCCCAGCACCCTGCGTCGACACGTTGTTAAAACTATTAATATTTAATTGTAGTGGAGTCGTTTGAACTAATTACTGCTGAACATCAGAGTTTAAATGGAGCCGTGTTCAGTCTTTGTATCCGAGTTAATGAAGTCTGATTGTTGAAGCAACAAACAGCTTCGTCTTCATCAGAGGAAGAGGAGAAATCAATACCAGCAGCAGGGGACGGATGTTTCCGAATGTGTGTTTCATTCACAGCTAAAATCCACAGGTCGCTGAGCGGAGTCCAGAAGTGAGAGGGCAGAGGGCAGCTTCAGGAAGAAAGGATCAGTAATTATGATGAGTCAATAAAGGAGGAGCAAGGAGAAAATGGAGGGAAGAATAAACAAGAGGGGAAAATGGAGGGAGGAGACGAATGATGAGAGGGAGGTGATAGAATGAAGTGTTTTACAGAAATAAATATATTCAGAGAATAAATTCAGACTTTAATCTCAGTGGAGGATCTGACCGATTTAATTTAACATCGCCATGAATCCTGAAATGTTGTGATTGTCTCCAGGTTGCCTGGAGACCTCCAGGTCTCTGTGGCATCAGATGTTTAGAATTATCAACACAGCTGAATATGAAGGATGAAGCTTCCGCACCTCTCAGGTGAGGACACTGTCACCTTCCTCTGGAGAAACATCTGTGTTAGGAACCGTGAGCGTGAGCAGATCCTCCTGAAGCTCCAAAACTGAAATGTGTCAAATGCTGGAATCTGTTTGAGCCTGAGCAGAGAAACTAGCAGCGTGGAGCGGCCACGTTGGATCACAGTGGACGTTCTTACCTGAGGCCTGAACTTGAACTTCTTCCAGCTTCTCCTCCGTAAAATGTTTTTTTATTTTCCTGTTTTACACATTTCCACTTCCTGCATTAAAATTAAATCCGTAGAATCACAAACAACAAACTGCGTCATGTGACCACACGTCACTTCCTCACGTTAACGAACACTAAAGTCACATTTCACCATGTTTTCATGATATAAAGTTTATTTATCATTACTAATAATCAATGACTGATAATCAGCAGACTGAGCCCCTCCCCCCTCCCCCCCGGCCTGAGTCCCAGTTAAAAAAAGTACATCCCACACGTGCGCTGTGGTTCTCCTCCGCGCGTGTCGCCCCCGCTTTCCAGAAACCAGCGGCTCGTGACGTTTCCGCGGCAGATGAGCAACATCACACCGGAAGACCGCGGGCACACCCGCCAAAATAAAAGCTCAAACCGCGGTGTCCTACTTTTTAGGTCATGTTTACTTTTCGTAGAGAATCTGATGAAGTATTAACAAATGCGCTTTGACATAAATAACGTGACATTTAATGAGTTTGTTTTTGGTCACAACATTTAAAAATAAAACACAGATTGTGATTAAATTTCAAATAAAAATATTATTAAACAAAAGGAGAGATTGAAGGAACACTAAATGTATTAATAACAATTCACTTGATAATGAGTCAGTCTTGTTAAAATATAACAGTATTTTTTTTAGATGTTTTTACTCCTCTCACTCTTAATTTGACTTATTTATTAATCTATGTCAGCACGTTTTTACAGTAAATATTTAGCCATTTTTTAATGTCTTTAATATTACAACATCTAAGACTTTTCCAAATGTTGTCTTTTTTTATTTAATTAAAAAATAAAAGTTTTGGTTCCTGCAGCGTTAGTTTCCTGGCTTTTATTTTGTAATCGTCACGCCGGAAGCGGTGTTCGTCTCCGCTCTGTTCGCCTTTACGGCGCTGTTCGCTCGGTGACTTCTCACCGGTGAAACCACCGACGACTCGACCCGACCGACCACTTCTCCTCCTCCTTCTTCCAGCGGCATCACGGGAGTCCCGACTCTCCTCCTCCCCTCCCGGGCTGAAGGGCCACGACGACCCGCTGACATCAAGGACCGGACACGGAGCGGGGACCGCTTCTCCCCGGGATGATGGATGTATCACCGGTACCGACCAGCGGACAACGAGCCCGGTGGACCCGACGGAGGGGCAGCGGGGACTTGTGAGCCTCTTACCGGAGGATACCGACGGCGTTTTTGTTGAATTTGAAGCTTCTACAATGTCACCATCAAGGAGACGCGGCTGAGGCACCTGCTCCTCCCGTCGGTTTCCCGCCGCCCGTCATCCTCGTCAGCGGCTTCTGACGGTTTCAGTTGACGTTAGCTCCGGTATGAGAGGAACCGGACCTTCCTGTCACATCTGACCGGGCTTCGGGAGGGCGGTGGTGGGCTGCTGGTGGGCTGCTGGTGGGGAAACACTGGGAGTTTTTGGATGAGAACCGGTCACCGGGCCGGATTCCGTGCGGAGGGACGCCGGCCGGAGCGAAGGAGGAGGCGGCTGCAGCTGCGGGGAACCGAACTGACGACCTCATCCCCGGCGGGAGAGAAGCAGCGAGGCGGCCAGAGGAGGATGTGAAGATGGGTTTAGTTTTCGGTCTCCTGTGGCTGTTTACCGGCTTCCTGCAGGGCGCGCGCGGTCAGGGCGTTTACGGTAAGGACGTCACTACATGTAACACACGACACGTTCACACGTTCATACGGCAGCGCCTCCAAGATGACCTTGTAGGGGGATTCAGAAAGTGTGTGTCACTCAGTCATGTTAGACTCACGTTTGGCCTGAAGACACAACAGGTATCACACAGACACAGAGACACACACAGACACAGAGACAGACACACACACACACACAGACACACACAGACAGACAGACACACACACACACACAGACACACACACAGACACACACAGACACAGATACACACACAGACACACACACACAGACAGACACAGAGACACACACAGACACACACACACACACAGATACACACACAGGCACACACACAGACACAGAGACACACACACAGACACAGACAGACAGACAGATACACAGACACACACACACACACACACAGACACACACCTGTGAGCAGCATCACTGATGAGATTCCTGCACAGATCCTCAGGTGTTTCCAGGTGATGTCTCACAGTTTGTCTGTACGGTGTCTCAGCGGGACTCAGAACACGGTGACACGATGTTACTGCTGCTCTTTTATTTTTATCCTCTCTGACATCACAGGAAGGTTCTGGTTCCTGCAGGGACCTAAATGGGCTCTGATGACCTTTGTCTCATTATTCTGCAGTTTTATTCCTGCGTGTTGTATTATTTATTAACTCGTCTAATCCGGTCTGTGGTCCTGATGTTTAACATGTTGTCATGATTTAATCTGAGCAGTAACACGCTTCATCCTGGACTCTATCGGCCTTCTACTAACCTTTAGTGTGAGATGATGCTCGGACCTGTCAGCTACATGTCATCAGTGGTTCCATCATCTTTAAAACACGTTTCAACCATTATGTTATAGACTTTAACAGTTGATATGAGATACTATGATTTTCACTAGACACTCAAGGTCCACTTACTAACTTTAACTCCTGGATCTTTCAGCGGCATGTCATGGTTGTCGTTTTTCCGAGGTCACAAATGTTCCTTCATTTGTTTTATCCCTCGTCATGTGGTGTGATTTACTGATCTAATATTCTTCTATCACTAAATATCAAGGTCAACTTACCAGATTTTTGCCCCCATTCGCCTGAACTTTCTATTTTCAGTTTCAGCACTTGGCCTGAGACATAATATTTCCACTGGAAACATGGTGCGACCAATTTAAATATGCTAATAATCAAGGGTCACTTACTAGCTTTAATGTTCCTATACATCTCTGCATCTTTCAGTTCCACACTGTGGTCGTCATCTGCAGCTGGGACTGACTGAGGTTAAAATGTATTTGCTCGTTTCTCTTACATCTCGTGTAGTGAGAAGATCATATGAACTGGTAGTTATTAGAGCTGATCTTCACTTCCTGCTTTAATCCTTATTTCTGGATCTTTCTAGCACACGTCAGAGTATCCTCAGTTATGGTGTTAAACATCAAACAGTTTCTCCTGCTTTTATTCTCTACTTGATTCTCGTGCCCTGTGATAAAGCAGTGATTTATAGAAGAACTGTCTCACAGCGAGTTTACAGTGTTTTTTTTTATTGCATCAGACAAATGTTGCTGTAATATTTCTGCAGAAACGTCTCATATTTTATAGATTTAACGTGTTTAAATCTCCCGGATTATCTCTGTAATGTTCACCTGATGTTTCAGTAGAAAATATATTCCTCACTCTGACCTTATAAAATATAAATGTGTTGCTGTAATATTTCAGAAAGCATCTTTATGGTGTTTTTTTACCTGCAGTAAACCACACAGTGTATTTATAGTGATGTGCTGCTGCTCCTACAGACTAAAGAAATGTCTTAAAGAAGATTTTATTTCTATTCTTCTCCAGCGCTGTTTCAACTCAGCCTGGACCGAGCTTGTTATCGCCGCACATGTTAGAGATGAGCTGCATACTAACTACATATAAATAAATGACTAGAGGAATGTGTTCAACACGCAGTTTCACCTTGTAGTATGTGTATTTGTGTTTTATGAGATGTCAAAGTGAAACTCGCCTGCTGTCTGTATTCAGCCAAAGATTGTTTGTGAGGTAAGAGGTTCCACTCTGTAACACACAACAGTGAGACGTCTTCTCTCTAGAGGATCATTTGATTAAACGTTCATTCATATAAACAACAACATTTATTACAAATCGTACAATAGTCAGATTATTGACATAACATCTTTAGCTCAGTGACTCTAAACGTGTCGTGTTTCCCGTCAGCGTCTCTCTGTCTGTGACGTCACAGATTATCTGTAATCTTACATGTCACAGATTAGAGGGAGAGGAGGCGTATTACATCACACTCAGTTACTTACATGGGGGAGGACGTCAACAAAGGAGGGAAGGAAGGAAGGGAACAACGAGAGTGGATTAGGAAACAACATCTGTGCATTTGGTTGATTTGTTACATGGAGTTTCTCTGATGTGCAGTGGTAGAAAGTAACTAAGTACTTTTACTCAAATACTGCACCTCAGTACCCTTTAAATCATAGTGTTTTATTTATACTTTTCAGATTGAAATCACAGTTCAATACATTTATTTGACAGCTGTAGTTACTGTGTGACCGTCGTTCAAGGCCTGATGATGATGATGATGATGGAGAGAGAGAGACCACAGTACAGACAGCCTTACGAAGAGGAGCCAAAGCAGCTGATCTGTGTGAACTTAGAGTGACTGGGGGGGTGAGCTGCAGGTGAGTCTGAAGGGAGGGGGGGAACAGGGTTCCTACAGCACGGAGCTGCAGGGAGGTGTCAGGTTATTTCAATAATAACTAAAACATGACGGTAATTACACAGTAATAACCAGATAATAGTGACAGAACTACAGTAATTACCTGGAAACATCTTGGTCTCTGTGACCATGAACCAGGAACAATCACCTTTTGTCAGTGGGACGAGTTTTTCAATGGGATCAACTCCGTGATGATGAGATTCAGGTTGTTGTTGTAACCCTTTAAGTTACTGCTCCACCTCCGTTTATTGATTATCTGGTTTTATGTAGTTACTGTGTGTGTGTACCGATCGACATCTGCATGTGAGGTAGATTCCAGGAAGAAGTGGACGTTGAAATGAAAAATGACTTCAGGTCCTCTGATGGCTCCTCAGTCAGTCAGTGGGTGGGTGTGATGCAGCTGCCGTCTCTCTGGCGTCAGGCGTGTTTGATTTGTTGGTGCTGATACTGATCTGATTTCACAGCCATATGGGCTCATTTTCTGCCTCATAAACTCTCCTCAGCACAATGCAGTTAAAGCTCATTTGGATGGAAAAGGTCAAACACAAACAGTGTGCTGCTCGCTCACTCACTGTTTGGCTGCTTCTCGCTCAACAACACCAAACAACAGCGCGGGGAGCTGACGGCGTCCCCTACAGGCTGCCGACGTCACTGCAGCCACAACATGACACAGGAGTGGAAACGCTGGTGATTCGTGTGTTTGACGGCATCGTGGATTCATCCTTGGACACGTGATGTCCTGATAATTATCTTCTCTAACGTGCTGTGGATCGTATGTGGCGTCCTGGCAGTGTGGGGGTGTCAGGAAACCTGTGGGTAACTGCAGTGAGGTGTTTTTTCTGTGATGTTCATCCAGCAGTGAGCCAAACGCGCTCTGTCACGTTTGCAGTTCTTAGCCTCACTCTTGCTCTTATTTATTTATTTCGTGAGTCACCGTGAGGTGGTTGGTTTCACGGCTACAGGCTCGTAGAGTACGAACGTATTTATCAGTCTGTGACATGAAGCTCTGCAGAAAGTGATGATCAACAGAGCAGGAAACAACCTTTGTGTGCAGATTTACAGTGCGCTGTGTTCAGGGACAGCTCAGAGTGTAGGTTGTCTGTGTTTCTGAAGCTCCCAAAACAAAACACACGAACCTTGACTCAGGAGCAGAGGTGTGTTCAGACGTCCCCTCCGTTTCCCTCTGCTGACCCCGAGGATCCAGATAATTCCAGACTTCAGGATTGTAAGTGAACAGCAGGAGTCCTGGCAGCTGTACACAGACACACAAACAGCCTGTAGGTGTTTAGTCTTTAGTGTGATTCCAGCAGTGACAGTGACGTGTGCAGGAACGTGCTCACACTCTCACACGTTCATGTCTGTAGAACGCATGTTGAAACAGATCCGTGTGCTCTCCACGTTGCTGCAGCAGCAGCCTGAGGTGTTTGTGGGTTAAACTCCAGTGAACAGAGCTTCAGTGCTGAGGTAGCTGTAGACGAGAGCGATCGTGAGTTGTAGTGTTTCGTGTAAGTCCTAATGTTTAGTTTCTAACAGCTTTACATGCTGTAGTTGTTGATTAGTCAGAATGTGATGAGTCTTTGTGTCTCAAACATATGAGCTGATTATTTTCCCAGGTCTGTTCTGGATCATAAGTGGGACTGACCGCAGCCCTCCTCACAACCAATCTATGAGGGAGTTATGTTAAAAGCTGACCAATAAGTGGGGAGCTAACAGCTAAACGAGCTGTGAAGGCTGTGCTGGTCCCAGTAAACTGCTTCTGCCAGGGCTGGGTTTCAGTCGACATGAGAAGATTTCTGAAATCTGAAGTAGGTTTAGAAGAGAATCGATGACGGCAGCTTCACAGTGTCTGTACGTAATGATAAACTGTGTCTGGGTACAGTCACAGTTCATGTAGACGGAAGTTTAACCTTTAATTTGAAGCAGGTTTTACTTTCCACTGGAAACAGTTTCAGTACGTGACTGATGTTCTCCGATTGAATAAACACGTGTTTGTCTTTTTACATGTGTCTGTGTCTGTGTGTGTGTCTCTGTGTGTCTGTGTGTTGTGTGTGTGTGTGTGTCTGTCTGTCTGTCTGTGTGTCTGTTGTGTGTCTGTGTGTGTGTGTGTCTTTTGTGTGTCTGGTGTGTGTGTGTCTTTTGTGTGTCTGTTGTGTGTGTGTGTGTGTGTCTTTTGTGTGTGTGTGTGTGTGTCTTTTGTGTGTGTGTGTGTGTCTGTGTGTGTGTGTCTGTGTGTGTGTGTGTGTGTGTCTCTGTGTGTGTGTGTGTCTCTGTGTGTCT
>JAUYWH010000014.1:478780-508780 GCA_034779795.1 Ctenopoma multispine
GTCTGTGTCTCTGTGTGTGTGTGTGTGTGGTGTCTGTGTGTCTGTTTGTGTGTGTCTGTGTGTGTGTGTGTGTGTGTGTGTGTGTCTGTGTCTGTGTGTGTGTCTGTCTGTTTGTGTGTGTCTGTCTGTTGTGTGTGTGTGTGTGTGTGTGTGTGTGTCTGTGTCTGTGTGTGTGTCTGTCTGTTTGTGTGTGTCTGTGTGTGTCTGTGTGTCTGTGTGTCTGTGTGTGTGTGTGTGTCTGTGTGTGTGTGTCTGTTTGTGTGTGTGTGTGTGTCTGTGTGTGTGTGTGTCTGTGTGTGTGTGTGTGTGTGTGTCTGCTTCATAAATCATCACATTTTCCTGCTTTGATGAAATTATCATCTCTACGTATTTGACCTGTTCTTCCTCCACCTTCTCAGGGAGACTGGGATTAATTAGACTAGTTTTTAATTACGTGCTCTCTCACAGCTGTGGAGAGTTTCCTCTCACACTGGAAGCCGCCATTGTTACCCCCGTCCTCTCTTCCTCCCCCCTCCCGTCTCCTCTTCCTCCCAATGTGTTTCTGTTTATCGAGCCATTAGCTGTGGGTTTACTGTGTTAATAAGTGTTAATGTGCAGTAATGAGGATGGAGTGCGGAGCATTACTGCGAGCGTTGTTGGCCCTCCTCCTGTTTCCTGCCGGCCGGCTGCTCGACAAGAGGAGGAGGAGGAAGAGCAGCTAGACTCAGATTAACAAGTCGCTGCTGCTCAGAAGCAAATGGAAAGAGAAACGCTGAGGCTGAAATGAACAGCTCTGCCCGTCCTGTGTGGGTTTCCTCCCACAGTCCCACAGATGGTTTAATAATTAATTGTTGTCTCTGAATTAACTACAAATGTTTTTATGATCCAAACGCAGCACGTACAACTTTAACTTGTCTTTGTAGAAGAAATAATCCGCTGTGGTCTGTCGCTTCGTGTTTTATAGTCAGAGATGATAAAGACCACAAGCTGTGCTCAGATCAGTCTTTTCTCGTAGACGACGGAATAAACACGATTCTGTGCTGATGCAGCAGCTTCATCTACGTTTCTCTTCACCTCAAACTGTGTTTCTGTGTCCAACATTTTATCCACTGCAGCCAGTAACACGTACACAGATCAACATGTTCACTGCATCACAGCAGATATGAATTATTCATAGAACAATCAAACTACAGGGAGGTAAAGAACGTGGGATCATCATAGAACCAAACAGATAATCTGGGACCAAACTCTGCCAGTGTCAGTAATTTATGTGACAGTGTGAGAGCTGCTCTGTGTCTAATAACTGATGATTAACGTGCCACTGGCAGCTGTGTCATGAATTAATCTAAATCTCATGATTTAAGAGTTAAAATGACATTTAAATCATAAACCAGGGTTCTTAGGGAACTCTTCAGCTTTAATGTGGTTTAAAGTCAAACATCGGAGGAGAACTGGTCGTTTTGGCTGATTTATGTTTCTGACATACACAGAAAACATTTACCAACGATTTTAGATTTATAGATTTTTTAAATAAAATAAGTTTGTATTTCATGTTAGATTTAATCAGTGGATCAGACATCAGTGATCATATTAAAGCAGCTGCGTTCATCAGGTAGTTCTTCCTGTCTGCTCCTGGTGGACGTTTGTACAGACTCAGCAGCTGGTTTCGCTGATGAGATCCTCCTTCGTGGTTCATCGTGGTGTTAATTAGTGGGAACTCTGGAGAGACAAACTGCTGGGCTTAGAACTCGGCGATCATCGGAGAGTCTTGCTATGTTTAAAACACGCTGGACAAAACCTCTGCCAGTGAAGATCGGTGTCTCTGCGTGTTCCACTGAGTGAACCTCTTTATCTCCCTGCTGTCGCAGACTGAGGCATTATGTTCACGCTTCTCGTGGACGGGATATCTAAGCAGCACTTCGAGGGAAATTCCTTCAAATTAGGCACAAATGTCTACTTGGACTCAAAGATGAACTGATTAGGTTTTGGTTGCCAGAGGTCAAAGGTCACCTTGACTTTTGTTTCACTCCGTTCCTGTGAATGTGATATGTGGAGAACACTTTTGTAAAACTGTCCAGTTGGAGTCAGTGATGAACTGATTAGGTTTTGGTGGTCAAAGGTCAAGACGTGAGTGTGAACTACGTCTCTGGGTGGAGGCTGCTGACTTCTCTGTGGGTGCAGCAGCCGTTTCTGTTCCTCTGGAGGAATGAATCAACATGTCTGGTTGGATTTTCTTTGGATTGACTCAGACGCTCTGATCAGTGGAGGAGAAGTAACGTCTCTGGTGGAGGGAGGAGAAAAACTCCCCAGGTGTCGGGGATCTTTTAGAGGAGGAAAGTTGGAGTTTGAGTTACTGTTTGTGATGAAACAAAAAGGTGCTGCGGGTTTATATTGTTCCAGGAAGTTACTGTATGTTTTTGAACAGAGACACAGGAAGTTCAGGCAGGTTTCTCTTGTTAGAGACGATGTTCGGAAATAAGAGGAGGAAACGAGGAGGCAGAGTGCATGTTGGGAGCTGAGAGGAAGGTGGAGGCAGCTGGCGTGTGGAGAACATGTCTCTGCTGTAAGGTGTTCACACAGCGCTACTCTGACACTGTCACATCGATCACGTTTATGATCTGTCTTTATGTTTGGCTGTGATTCATGAGGAGGCAGTGGAAGTCGATGTGTTGAGCGGGAGGCTGAGATGATGCATCCTCAGGAGGAGCAGGTATCGCAGGATGCTCTCCACCTTCCTCTCACCCCAGCTAGCTGAGGCCTGGTTTGGTGCTGGGTAAATAAGCTGATATGATGAACCAGTGTTAATGTAGCAGCTCTGCAAGTCCTTCTTCATATCGACCGACAATGTTAAAAAACAATTTGGACAGTGTTCAGTACTATTTATATATATCTGTGCTAAAGCTAAGCTAACGGCCTCCAGCTGCAGGTTTTTCCTCGTTTCTTTCAGGATCAGGCTCTGCTTCCTAAACTGTGTCACGTCTCCAGCTGCAGACTTTCCTCCAGGTAACGATGCAGCGTAGAAGAATTTCCATTATTCATTGGGTTGTATTCGAGCGTATTAGAGCAGGTGGGTCCTGAATAATGTAGATTAAGGTGAATGTCTTGAGAAGCAGCTGCTGGATGACAGTGGAGAAGCTGGGCTGGTAGGAAACTAAAACTGTTTCAGATGTGTTTGAGGTACATTCAGCTTTATAACCAGGATCCATAATGTTTAATCTTTATAGGAGGAGGTCATGTACAGTGTGAGAGGTTTCTGATTGTAGTTTCATACGTTTACGTGTGTGGATTCAGTTCTTTTACATTGGTAAAGTATCTGAATACTTCACCACTGTCTCATATCACTGAGCTGATGTAGTTTGATTGTGTGCAGGTAAAACCAAACATGAAATATTAAATATCAGGTCGTATCCAGAGACGATCATGAGCAGCTCGACGGTCAGACGTGCTGTGGATCAGCTGGAGTCTCACAGGACGACTCCGATCAAAGAGCAAGGAAATGTTCACATGCAGCAGCAGAAATCCACCTTGGTGAGACTTATCTCTCCCAGCGCGAGGATTAAGGCCATGTTTGGAGAATAATACAGCATGTGCGCTGTACTTATGTAAGCTCTGCAGGCTCAGTCCACCAGCAGCTGCAGCCTGCAGCATGAAAACATGATGGAGCAGGTGGAGATGTTCACTTCAGCTGGTTCTCACTGGTTTTAGAGAAAATGACAGGAACGAGCTCCAGGTGATGACGTCAGGAGGGTTTTTATTAATGTTGGGAGCTGAGTTTTTGTCTGGTCTCCAAATGACAGATCTCATGTTTTTAACACTGAGGCTGCAGAGATAAACCACAGATTTCATGTTGTGATCGGTGGGTTTGTAGAGTGACCCGCTGGTTCGAGTCTCCGAGTGAGGTACCGTGCACACACAGTGTCCACAGACCTTCAGTGGGATTCTGTTTTCAGTTAGTTTCTAACACAGTGTTTGCAGATGATCCGGACGTCGTGTTTACAGAGGACAGACCAGATGTTCGAACACATCTGGATCAGTAGTTTTAGTTTCACGTGTTGGACCTGACGTTGCTGTGGACTGGATGTTACCGACCCCATGGTCACGTTTACGCTCTTCCTGGTCTGAGCCTCAGAACGGATCAGGATGCTGCGAGCCGAGTCCTCGGCTGTATCGGAGCAGTCAGCATCTCAGTGTTGTTGCTAGGCAACAGGAGTCAGCTGTCAGTCAGTGAGCGACTCCCGTTTGTCATCAGTGTAAAACTGTGCGTTTCCCGCCTCTTGAACATGTAGATCATTTAGATTTGACCTTCTTTAAACTATTTTTAATGTGTGTTCCTGCTGAAGCACGATAAAAACAACGAGCAGAAGCTGATACACTGTACGTGTACACAAATACATGACAGAGGAATCCGTGTTCCCTCTAATCCTTCAGTGTCAAACACTGTCCATGTTTTAACAGTGAGGGACGAGTCCCGACCCTCAAGAAGATCTTTGGAAAGTGAATACACAGCAGCTAATTAATTTTCCACTTTGATGACTTTTTTATTTCATTACAGCAGATCAGTCTGAGCTGTCACAAGTCTTTTTATCCATCCATCCATGCTCCTGTCTTTCCAGCTGTCAGTGCTTCCCTGCGTCGTTCTCGGAGCGTTCCAGCTGATAAAACTGTAAAATGTGAATTTTCTGCCTGGCTGCTTCTTCCTCCGTCTCTGCTGTTTCTCTCTCTGTCAGTGAAGATGAATGCTCCACACTCGTCTCCTCTCCGTTCGAGCGCTGGTGGCAGTCGTGTTGCAGCAGGACGCGTCTTCGGGTCTCGTAGCTGCAGCAGAGCAGCAGGCGTGACGATAATTACAGTGCGAGCGTGGCACTGATGTGAGTTACACTCTGTGGTTATCGGGGTCAGGAGGCTGCACACGCTCAGTTCAGTCTTTCACACAGGAGGTGGTGGAGGAGGAGACCAGTTCACCCAGTTCAACCAGCTCTTATCTACCCAGACCCACAGTGTTGGAGTTCAATCACATTTCATTTTCATCACGAGCACAGTTACTGAGAGAATCCTGCTCTCTGATTGGCTGACAGAATCACCTCGATCCTGAGAGCGTGTGCTGAGCCCTGGTTCTGTCCCGTCTGCATCAGGACGTGTTCAGGGACTGTACAAAGTGTAGGTCATCCCTGTTTCAGATAGACCACTAATCAGTGTATGATCATAATGTTGTCTCAGTAAACGTTTGTGAACCTGAAGGATTTCTACAACATTGACCCCAGAACCTTCTGGTGACTGAACAGGTGCTTCTGGATCCTTGTGGAGGTCCTCCTGTCTAATGAGCTCCTCAGTATGTACTGTAAACCTCACCAGACATTTGTCTGTGGGACTTCCTGTGGCTCTCTCAGCTGGTGACTCTGCTCCTTTGACCCGTGCAGCTCATGCGGAGCATCAAAGCGTCTCTCCTCTGGTTTTCATTCATCTCTTCTCCTCATCACGTATGCAGAAGGAGCTCCGTGCCCTCGGCCAATCGGATGTGTGCGGTTATTTTTAGCCGTCCCACTGACTCTGCAGCTTCCTCTGAGAGATCCTCCATCCAGAAATAAAGCCAGAGCGCTTACATAACACGGAGAGAGAGGAAGTAAAAATATTTCCTGACATGAATTAAACAGCAAAGTTAAATCTGACCTGAGATCAGAAGCTGTGATCTGGATCTGGGACAGATAGTGGTTTTAATATTTAGTTTCATGTCTGAGTGTCTTCTCTCCCCACTTCTGCTCTTGGAGATAAATAAATGAAAACCACATGAAACAGCTCTGGTCCCTGAATGAACCTGGTTCTGAGTTTAGACCTGAGACTTGTAGTGTTTGGTTTTTACAGGGTTTTTACTCGAGCCTGTTCAGCCGAGCTGATCTTAGTGGATTCGGTTCTAGTCGTTGTGAGTGTTTGGATTATCAGATACAGTCTGTAACAAATGAAAAACAGGCAGAGAGGAGGTTCTCGTCATCACCCGGATCATTACGTGATGAAGAACCACACACACCAGCTGCATCGTTCCACAGCAGCAGGAGAAGATGGTTTCCCTCTCGTTAGCATCGGTTTCTTCATTCTAATCGACCTGTTGCTGTGAAGAGAGATCATCGTCGCGTCTGTGAATGCAGCATGAAATGATGATGGTGCTGTCGTGGCTCAGATCACACGCTGATGATGATGTTCTATACGTCATCGTTTATTGTAACGTCTCGCCAGGTTCACTGGACTGTCTGGACCTGGGTCAGGTCTACTGTGGCTGAGACTTTAAAGAAGTCTCTGAACTCAATTCAATTCAGTTTTATTTATATAGCGCCACTTCACAACACAGGTCATCTCAGGGCACTTTACAGTGTGAGATTTAAGACCTTTACACATTATATAATATATACAAACTCAGTGAGGATGTTCGTGGGATTTCTGTTGATGGAGGAGAACAGAAGTTCTCCTGTGTGCCACACAGACACACACACAGCAGAGAGGATGACTCACTGTGTGTCACACAGTGGTTAAATCAGGCCGAGCTCCTGCTGCCCTCAGAGACTCGCTGCTCTACTGTACAGGCCCGAGGCTGACCCGGTGTGTGTGTCTGTGTGTGCGTCTGTGTGTGAGGCTTTAAACCTTTCCCTGAATTAAAGGGATGGAGAGATTAGAGCGTTAAAGGCGAGGAAACTGATCCCTGATTTTCCCTGCAGGAGGTCAGTGTGTTTGGAAACAGCCTCACATCTCAGAGCAGATTGTGTGTTTGTAGTAGAGACACGAATTCCTCCGTCGACACTCGTGTGATAAAGAGAAATAAAGTCTGCACTGGGTCAAACCTGTAAACAGAACCGAGTTCCAAACACGTCTCTGGTTTGTTGAGGATTTGTCTGAGACACGAGACCAGAAGACAGTGATGTTACTTCCTGTGTCATCACTGCTGCAGCTTTGTGTTGTTGTGTTATTAAAGGTAATTAGTGTGTTGTGATGTTAAACTGGGACCTGCAGGTTTCCACAAATACTCCTGTGTGTGTTCACAGTTTGCTTGTTGTGTTGTTGCTGCTGCAGCACAACGTCTCTGTTGTGTCTTCATCGTATAACACGCTGATATGTCTGAACACAGGCAAACCTAAGGGGAACATGACTCTGTCTACTTCCTGGTTTATTGCTGACTGTAACGAGTCTAATTCCTGGGTTTGGGAGGGGTTGTGTGGTTGTTGTTCTGCAGGGATCAGCAGTGTGGAGGGGGTTAGAGGGGGTTAATACCTGGTTTTAGAGGTGAAATGAACAAAGAGTTTCAAAGAAAATGTTTTAAATTCAACAGATCGTGTTTGAATTGGTCAATAATCAATAATCACGATAAAGTAAAACAGTCGCTCTGATTCCTTCAGTTTCACTTTTTAACTGAGACCAACAAAAATGTTTTCACACAACAAAACCACTTCTGATCAAAATCTCTGATGATCCAAACGTTAACACACAGACACACACACAGAGACACACACAGTCCTGATTCAACAAACAGGACTGTGTGTGATTTATCAGCAGTGGTGTTAACTAACGTCTTTTTAATGATCAGGATCAGGTCCAGGTTCGGGGGTGTAGGAAGGGTTAGGGCTGGAGGAAGACGTTTGTGTGTGTGTGTGTGTGTGTGTGTGTGTGTGTGTGTGTGTGTTTGTGTGTGTGTGTGTGTTTGATGACATCAGCAGAGTTGAGAAAAAAAATTCTAAATCTAAAAATAACAAAAGTAGGACACAGCACCACCTCCTCCTCCTCCTCCTCCTCCTGCACACCTGTTCACCATCGTTTCCAGTAGCTCTTCCTCACCATCTACTTACTGACTTTCAGCATCTCCTCTCCCCTCTCGTTTCCTCCTCTCTCGTTCCTCCTCTTGTTTCCTCTTCTCCTTTGTTCAATCATGTTATATTTCACACTCACATCCGTGAGTGTCTGTGTGTGTCTGTGAGTGTCTGTGTGTGTCTGTGAGTGTCTGTGTGTGTCTGTGAGTGTCTGTGAGTGTCTGTGTGTGTCTGTGTGTGTCTGTGAGTGTCTGTGAGTGTCTGAGTGTCTGTGAGTGTCTGTGAGTGTCTGTGAGTGTCTGTGTGTGTCTGTGTGTGTCTGTGAGTGTCTGTGAGTGTCTGTGTGTGTCTGTGAGTGTCTGTGAGTGTCTGTGAGTGTCTGTGTGTGTCTGTGTGTGTCTGTGAGTGTCTGTGAGTGGAAAGCAGTGGTTCGACGTGCAGGATGCTTCACAGCTGCTGACACAGGAACTCTGAGGCCTGCAGCTGAATCTGGATCAGGGTCAGTGGTCCAGTGTGCAGCAGTCTGCCCCCAACACTGTCAATTAAAAATGAATTAGCTGAAGTGTTTCTTCTCCAGAGGTTGAGCTCAGATCTCACCTGAAAGTCCAGAGACCCACAGATCACCTGAACACCTGAGCAAAGGTTCAGTCATATACAGAAGCTAAAGCTGGATCCACCGCTCTAAACTGTGCTGAATGCTTCATGATGAATAATAAACCCTTCATTAACATTAGTTCTTATTTTCTATTAATGTTTGTTACAACAGGGAACAACTTTCTGACACTATAGTTTATTATACAGGACGTTACTGATATGAACAGAATGATTCTAACTAAACTTTAAACTTTCTTTTTCTATTTTTTTTCTATCTTCACTTGTCAGGACCAAACTTTAAGTCTGTAAAAAAAAAAAGAGTTCACCCTTGGAGGATGCTGTTCTTTACTGCAGTTTCCAGGGACTCAAACGCCACGCCGCCTCCTCGTTGTGTGGTTCCCCTGACGACAGGCAGACAGCATCCCAAGGCTAACGCCACGTTCAGTCGCAGTTTTCCAGCTCGTCCTTCAGTCACGTGGTAGAAACACTGACGAGTTTTCTCTGCTGCAGAAACAAACGCTGAGTTTCTGTCAGAAATCACTCGTGTGTCGAGGTGGTGAGGGTGAGTGGGAGGATCAGAGCCGCTGTTGCAGGTTTAAAGTTTATTTGTAGAAAGATGAGAATGTGCAGAGAACGTCGACAGTTTGTTAAATCATCAGAGAAAACAAAGTTTAAACACAAATTTAAAGTGTTAAACTGAGGAGAAGAGCTGTAGGCAGATGAAGGATGATACAGGAATAGACTGAGTCGGCGTAAGAAACACCTGCAGACAGAACTCAGGGCTGAACAAACACTGACAGGGGTACAGTTAATAAGAACCAGGAGGTCCACAGGTACAGTGTCAGGGTAAAGTTACGAGCTGCGTCTCTGACGGTGAATTCGTCCACACACGTTTAAAAATGTGATGAGATGTAAAGATGCAACAAACCGTGTCGTAGCAACAAAAGAAGACGACGTGTCTGTGGTCAGGTTCAGCGTGTGGTCGCCTGACAGCTGCTCTATATCTTCCACTAACCGCTGGCTGAAATTAAACGGACCGGAACCTGACGTGTATAACTTGTTCTGAGGTGTTTGTGTGTTGTTCTGCTGGTTTTATCGTTGCCCTGTTGTCCACAGACTGTTGCTGTCCAGCAGCTGAAGCATCTGGACCTGGTTCTCCGGACTCTGTCCAGAGTTTATGTGATGAAACAGCTGCACTGACGCTGTGTGTGTGTGTGTGTGTCTGTCTCCACAGCGCCCCCTACAGCGCAGATCGTGCCCTCAGGTCAGGGCTGTGTCGTGGAGGAGGAGCGCTACACTGAGAGAGTCTACACCATCAGGGAGGGGGACACTCTGGATCTGCAGTGTCTGTTCACAGGACACCCCCGACCACAGGTACACTGGGAACACTGGGTTTACTGGTCTGTGCCAGTAAAAACACTTTTTGTTGCCTTTACTTGTGATGAACATGTCTGTATCAGATCAGAGTGAATCAGTTCACATCTGATCACAGAAAAACTCCCATCATACCCAGCGGCTCCCGCTGAGCCGCGCCGCACTGACGGCTTTGTGTTTCATAAATAAGAGCAATCAGAGACAGAGAAGAAGAAACCCTGGAGGACTTAAAGAGATGAACTGGGTTAAATCACTAAAGAAGAAGTGATGGAGACGATGATGTCGGTCGTGTTTTTGTCGTTATCAACTTTTATTCACATTTAATAGAAGCAAAGCAGGAAACGTTACTGAGTCTTTATCTGTGGACACACACACACACAGACACACACAGACAGACACACAGACACACACACAGACACACAGACAGACACACACACACACAGACAGACACACACAGACACACACAGACACACACAGACAGACACACACACAGACACACACACAGACACACACAGACAGACACCCACACACACAGACAGACACACACACACACACACACAAACAGACACACACACACGAACACACACACACACAAGTGTGTTTCCAGATTCAGACATGTGAGCGTCGAACCTCGTGCAGAGGAGGATGATGTTTGTTTGTTTCTCAGCAGTGATGTCGGAATAAAAGCTCTTTAAATTGGAGCTTTAAGTGATCCTGAGGTGATCCTGAGCTGTGCCTCCTCTCTTCTCTCCTCTCTCCTGCTTCCTCATTCCCTCTCTCCTCCTCTCCTCTCTCCTGCTTCCTCATTCCCTCTCTGTCATCACCACGTCGAGCTGCGATTGGTCGTCTCTCACCTACGTAGTTGCACCTGCCTGCCAAAATAAAAAACGATGAATTTGATGAAAGAAGCATTTTTTACCGACAACATGATTTCAGTGTGAAAATCTCTACCTACAGGCTAAACGATCATTTTAGGTGTATTTACCCTTTAAATCATCCTTACACCACCGGTAATAATCAATAATGAGGTGTGATCAGCTGTGTGTTGAAGTGTGGCTCTGCTGCTCGACATCTCGTCTTCCTCCTCTCCATCATCTCCGTGGTGTCAGTCTGCTGAGGCTATAAATAGAGCAGCTACTGGCTCAGTCTGAATCCACACTGTAAAACACACACTTTGTTTTTTTCCTCTCTCTGCGTCACTGCAGAGCTCAGCATCCTCTGCATCTTTCCTTCATCCCCCTCTTCTTCATCCTAACACCTCTGAGCTGCTGCTGCTGCTGCTTCTCTCTGTACCGAGTTTAAATAAATCAGTAATATCAGCATCAAATCTTAAAATCAGAAGCTGAGTGATTTTAATCTGAGATCATTCACGGTGAGAACAAGGAGGGAGGCTCCAGCACCTCTCCACAGTAACACTTCACCCTGAATCATGCTCATTTTAATTTCTCTTATTTGTCACAGGTGGTGACACGTTATTCTCAATGATCTGTTATAAATCTGTTTAATGTCCATTCTATCTAACATTTCTTCTGTGATTGATGCTAACTTATATTTTAGGAGAAATGTGAAAAATGTGCAGAGGGTT
Organism: Ctenopoma multispine; assembly: GCA_034779795.1. Classification (NCBI taxonomy): domain Eukaryota; kingdom Metazoa; phylum Chordata; class Actinopteri; order Anabantiformes; family Anabantidae; genus Ctenopoma; species Ctenopoma multispine. Next base: position 490,100 of record JAUYWH010000014.1, read on the forward strand.
GTTTAACCCCGAGCAGTGTCTGCAGGCCTCCTCTCAGGGTGCAGGTGAAGCATGAGAGACCAAACCCAGGCCAAAGAAAGTCCACAGTGCTGAATAGAGATCAATGTACAGTGTGTCAAATCATTGAAGGAACTACATGGCGTGGAGCGTTTAGAAAGGGTTCTGTGGTCCCTCCTCTCGCAAGTTGGTGGGTGAAGTATGTGGAGTACGTTAAGTTGCTCAGCTAATTCTAAACCAGCTCATGTGGATGTTAAATTATTCTGTGGGTGTCAGCTTGATGCGTGGCCGGTTCACACTTTCGGGTCTTTGTCTTCTTCGGACTGTTTTCTGCTGCCTGAGAGAAAATCAGACACGATTTATGATGTAAACTGGTCAGTGTGTAACATTTACTGACACACTGTAAGTTCCAGTGTTGTCTCATTGTTGTAAGCACTGTGACTTTGTGTTCGACACTGTGCACAGAGCGCGTCGTCACACTGATCCAGGATCTGTGCTCCAAGACTATTTTTAGCTCGTTAATCGTCACTTTGCTGGTTTGAAGCCGTTAACCGTCTGTCTGCACCGATGCTTCGTTCCAGCTGGTGGAGGGGGGAGGGGGGGGTGCTGACATGTGGAGCTGGAGAGAGGGTGGAGCAGGTGGGACAGAAAGAGAATCAGAGGAGAAAATCTGCTGATGTAGGTTTAGTTGGAGAAGCAGAGAAACACGACAACGCACATTTGTAGAAACTCACATTTATATTTAATGTTACGATCAAACAATCCCGTTAGTTTCTCTTACAGTGACCTACAGAGTAGCATCATTAATCTGATCAGTAATCATCCATCTTTAACCACAAGATATTACACAGCTGTTAAATCCTTCAGAATGTCCACATCTGGAACATCTGTAATCCTCTATAATCTATTAACCGTCCACCTGTAAGTGTGTAAACATCAGAAACATCTGTTGGCAGCACCTGATATTTACATACAGTTAATGTGATAATTCATACTTCACTAGTTTCACGATGCGTTTGTTGTGAACTGGAGAGAAGCTGACGTGACAAACAAAGAAAACCTGAAACTAAAAACATCACAGAGCAGCTGATCAGGGCAGAGCTGCAGCATTAACCAGACACATGGATCAGGTGGAGACGACCCCAGAGTGTGATACTGTTCACGAGAAAACCTGTATGTCATAATTCTAACACCTGGAACCTTAAATATTTAGCTGTACGTATAAGTAGATGAACCACTGGATGTTCTCGTAAATGTTTCATCATCAAACCATCAGTAATAAAAACAATCATAGTTCCAGCTTAGAGGGAGGAAGGATGAAGAGGAGACAGATGGAGAGATGATGATGACGATGATGGTGATGGAGCAGGTGGGAGGGACGGATGAAAACTGACCAACAGATGCTGAGCGAGGACAAATCTGGCCGTGAGGCTGTAACTCGTCTTTCTGTATCTGTGAGGACACTCAGTGACACACTGTCTGTTCCCTAGACCTGAACCAGAATCTAAAACCAGACCTGAACCCTCAAACAGACCCCTGAAGGTGTGAGGACCAGAGAGGACGTCCTCACAGTGGTAATGTTTGTGTACAGAGGGTTAGATGTGGACTAATAATACCCCCCCTCCCCCGTTGTTCTTCAGATTCGTTGGACTAAAGCCGGAGCCTCCGACCGTCTCAACGACTCCTTTCAGCACAACGAAACTCTGAGGATAGAAAACATCAGCCGTCACCATGGGGGTCGCTACTACTGCAAGGCTGAGAACAGACACGGGGTCCCGGCCATCCGCTCCATCCGGGTGGAGGTCTACTGTAAGGACACACACACACACACACACACACACACACACACGTCCAGGGTCCAGGCGAGGTTGTCTGGAAGTGTAGTCATAGCAACCACCATCATATACTAAACGACAGACTCCAGCGTGTGACCTTCACCGTCTGTAGGAGCGCGTGAGCCGCCCACGTTACAGTGTGACGTCCTCACGCTGAATATAAGCTGCTGTAGTATCAGTATCTGCTGATTCATAAATGCAGCATTTACTTTGTTCCTCGGAACATGATCCTGCTGGAGATTACGTTTCCTGCTAAATCAGTTTATGGTTTTGTGATGTGAATGTAATCATCACGCGACAGAAACTTTCTGTTTTACTTCCAGGCAGCTGATGGTTACTAACCCTCCTCCTGACCTACATGTGTCCTCGTCACGTGCGATAAAAACCTTTTCTGTTAGTGTGTGTGCGACTCGTGGATGATTGTTGTTGACCTACATGTGTGGAAACGAAGCGCTGAGCTGTTTTCCTGCCGTTTCCCCCTCGGCGCTCTGCTGGCTGACGCAAACAGGGAAATCACAGTAAAGCAGGAAACGTCCTCTGGGTGTTTTTAAACCTCCAGTTTCCTCATGTGCAGCTACTTACCTGAAAAGTTTCCTCCAAACTAACAAACAGCAGCAAAGAGAGTCTGCCAACTGTGACTGCTGCTGTATGAATGCCGTAATGTCCGGGAGGGTGTTTCTTACTGGGATTGCAGGATTTAAGTGGTACCTGAACGCACCACAGCTAAGTGCTTCCTTCAGGGTGTGCAGGCTTTTATACCACATTCCCTGAATGAAAGTGGAGGAGGAAACGAGATAAATCACGACACAGCCCCACCCTGACCTGCAGCTGACACCCTACACTCCCAGTGCATCATGGGAGCTCCCAGCAAGCGGAGGGGGGCGTGCCGTGATCGTGTGCAGGTTGGAGTTTGACGTCACTCTGTGTGAAATGGATTAGCGTTCGTTAGCCTCTCTCCCGGTGGCGGCTTCATAACCGGACTCATTAACACGGTGGATCCTGATTGGTCGGCTGCAGTCAGCTGATCGGGGACCTCGCCGTGTCTCCAGCTGCGCGTGAAGCCTCTGGCTCTGCAGTAATTACCCCCACCACAGGAAAACTGACCCACTGTTAGGAAAATGTGAACAACAGTAAATTCAGACGCTGCAGGAGAAAATGAAACTTCATCTGTTTTCAGTTTTACAAACCACAGGAAGGAACGGCTGCTTCATGTCTCTGACTTACTGGACTGATTCACTGGTTTTGTTCCTAGTTTATCTGCAGACTCTGAACTCCAGAGAAGAACCTGCTGAAGTAAACAGGAATAAATCAGCTGTCACAGAGTCCAGCACAAACTAACTGTTTGTGGTTCTGTTAAAACCTTTGTTTTTTAAATGACGTTTGGTCAGACAGATAATCGATTGTTTTATTTTCTCCTCCTCCTCTACATTCTTCCTCTACTCCTCCTCCCTGCTCCACCATCCTTCTTCCTCTCCTCCTAATTATTCTCTTCCTCTTCCTCATCGCTCTCCTCTTTGTCTTCACCTCTCGCTCCTCCTCTTCCTCTCGTTCTCAGACCTCGATGACCCGGTGATAACGGTGCATCAGAGCGTCGGGGAGACAAAGGAGCAGTTTTATTTTGAAAGGACAGTGTTCCTCCGCTGCATCACCAACTCCAACCCCCCCGTCCACTACACCTGGAGGAGAGGCAGGGAGGTGCTGACGCAGGGCTCCGACTCTGGGGTGGAGATCTACGAACCTTTTTTCACGCAGGTGAACAAACACACACCTTCATGTTGTTAAACCAGGAGAGAAGTTTGAAGAAATCATGTCACGATCCTCATGAACCACGACGGTTGGTCACTGTGGTTACGTCTGTTGGGTCACGTTCATGATCCGACATGTTTCCTGCTCCAGTCATTAACACACCACTTGGTTCTTCTGGGTCTGGTTTCATCATTTGACCATTTAAAACAAATAAAAAACTCATTCATGACATTTTTTAAGGACGTTGTGAATGAATGACGTCAGAGTTGGAACACCGATTTATTAACCAGTTGATCTTCTGCTTTAACCACTTTTACCTTTTCTTCTCTGTGTTTTAATAAAATCACCTGTTCCTCGTTTTCCACCTGCTGAACTGATCCAGTCGGAAACACTTTCAGGTTCATTGTTCGTGTCCATCTCTCTACACGTTGTGTAGCTGTGACAGACATAAGTAACGTGACCTTGATCACTGTTTTGTTTACCTGTGCACATGAAGTATTCACACAGTAATTCAGTTTTCTGTTTCTATTGCTCAGAAACACACCTGATTATTTCTATTTAGAGGATCCGATCGAGTCCCACGAGTCGGTGCTGAAGCTTCATCAGAAGGTGTTTTCAGTCTCAGTGTGATTCCTGTGAGGAAGCTCGAGCTGCTCGGTTCTTTTGGTCCATCAGCTGCGGCCAGAAATAGTTGAGATTTGTCCAATTTCAGCTTCACACGCAGCAGGTTTATTTCCATTTTGTGTTCATGCTGCCTTCACATTTATTTTTTAAATCCATTTTTTCTTTTCTCATTTTCACCTTCATGAAGCAGCTGAGGAGGAAAAATAAAAACCTCAGTATCTTAATACATCATTTAACACTGAAGGTGTCTCCTGGTTTTATGACTTTCTGTAGGCGACATAAGAAATTAAAGAGAAACAAGACGTCTTTCTGTCCTGCAGGTGAAAAATATATGAATCTGAACACGAGCAGCAGATGTGACGATGATTTCTTTTTAAGTTAGTTATTTCAGCTGTGTTCGATGACGAGTGTCCTTTTAGACGACAGCAGTAAACACAGACCTACACAGAACTACGTCGGCAAACTAAAACACACTATTTAACTTCTCCAATAATGATTATTGTTAAACCCTAACCCTGTAGCAGAGTTGTGGTGTTGTGGGTCCTTTACGGGTGTGTTCCTAATGTGTGTCGGTGTGTTTCAGTTTCAAACACTCATGTTCTCTCTGTAGAAACTTCAGTTCAGAAACCTTCAATCCTCCGTCTGAAATCCCCGAGCTGTACTTTAAACCTCTCGTGGATTTTAAACCTCTGCAGATGGAGACTCCAGATTTGTCTTTTTTTTTTTCCTTTGGCTGCGGTTTAGATTTAATTTGGCAAAGAGAAGCCGGCCAATCAGGCGGCCAGTTAGCGGGCTGTGTAATACCACAGCACAGATAACATTCAGGCTAGATTTGAACGCTGTCGACTGTAATGCCTTCAGCGCCGAGCTCAAGAACTCGTTAACCCCTTCCCCCTCGCTCCCTCTTCCACCCTCATGGTTCCTAATGAGGAATTTATCTCCTCCTCCTCCACAGCCAAAAAACAAATTGGACGCCATCTTTGCACAAACATCCCATTTAAATGTCATCTAATCTCATCTCATCTGTCCGTGAGGCGGAAGGCAGCGCCGGGGCTGCCAGAGGAGATAAGAGAGATTTGGCAGCAGGGTGGAGGTGGGGAGGGGAGGAGAGGGGAGGAAGAGGAGCTCTGAGTGGAGCAGGATAGATCTGTAATCATAAAAACTGATTCCTGTTCACTTACTTCACTCATCAGTGGTTCAGACTTCTTTTATAAGACTGTAAGTCTGCTGTATGTACGGTGGCCCAGAGCTGCCAAATACAAGACACAAAACATCTCAGAATAAACGATACAAACTCGTCACAGACACATGAGAAGACAAACGTGTGTGTTTCAGGGGGAGACGAAGATCTTGAAGCTGAAAAATCTTCGTCCTCAGGATTATGCCGACTACACCTGCATCTCCTCCGTCAGGAACGTGTGTGGCATCGAAGACAAGAGCGCACACTTCAGTCTGAGCAACAGGACAGGTAACACACACACACAGAGACACACTTCAGTCTGAGCAACAGGACAGGTAACACACACACACACAGACACACTTCAGTCTGAGCAACAGGACAGGTAACACACACACACACACACACAGAGACACACTTCAGTCTGAGCAACAGGACAGGTAACACACAGACACACACACACAGACACACTTCAGTCTGAGCAACAGGACAGGTAACACACACACACACTTTCTTTTGTGCCTTTTTAATAATTTAATAATCCGTTAAACTTTTGACTTTTCAACATTTGTACGTCATAATTTGTTTCCTTTATATCTCGGTAGCATTTGTCTTCCGTATTTCCTGCAGACTGCTGCACAGCTGTAGATGTGTTGGTTAATCTCTGTACCTGTGCGTGTACAGTTGGATTATTGTAAACCATAAATAAATCATTTTCCTCTTTGAGCTGCAGCTCTCTGACCAGTACAGTAGATGCTGCCCCCCCCCCCCCTCGCCGCCCCAGGGGCTGATGGGATTTACATGATGTCAGCTTAACAGAGGTCGACTCAGCTATTTTTATCCCCCTCATTATTATTTCTGCATTTAGCTGCTTTTCTGCGGCTCCTCGCGTGCAGCACCGAGTCGCTTTTCTTCTCTTTGTTAAAGTGTTTGTGATCACTGTGGATTATTTACACAGGATGAGAGACAAAGATGTTTCATCTTTTTATGGAAAACAAAATAAAAATCTATTGTAACAACAGAATAAAAAGCTAAGAAATACATTTTCTAATAATTAAAACAAACTTAAAGTGACTCGGTCACTGTTGGTAATAAAGCTGCAACGATGGAAATATAATCTGCAGCTATTTCATTAATTTTTCCTTATTGATCAGAAATTTGGTAAGAAAATGTGAAAAATTCCCAGTTTTCTCAGTTTTATATGAGTAAATTAAATTATCTTTGATTAAAACAGCAGATGATTGATTCAAATTGATTTGCTGGGAAATGACTCATAAATCAAAGTAAAATAAAAATTAATTAATGAATAATGTTACAGTATGTGTTACTTTAATATTTGTCTTCATGGATACGAAAGCAGAATAATAAAATAAATCATGTAAAATAAAACCACCACTGTTAATCTAACAGTTTGATTATTACTAATAATAAAATCTCCCCTCTTCTCCTTCAGCTCCCCCCTCCATTAAACTCCTCCTGGACGACCCCCTGGTGGTGAACCCGGGGGAAACCATCACTCTGGTGTGTGTGGCATCGGGGGGAGACCCTCCTCCCACCCTGAAGTGGGTGAGGCCGGGAGAGGAGGAGCTCCCGAAGAGGAGCGTCATCAAACGCGGCACACTGACCATCCCGGCCGTCACCGTGGCCGATGGAGGAAGCTACACCTGCGTGGCGTCCAACAACGTGGGAAACCCCGCCAAGAAGTCCACCTCCATACTGGTCCGAGGTACGAGACTCAGACTGGACCTAAAACGAGATCTGTGCCGTTCAGAGGTACGAGACTCAGACTGGACCTAAAACCGGGTCCGTGCCGGTCCGAGGCACGAGACTCAGACTGGACCTAAAACCGGGTCCGTGCCGGTCCAAGGCACGAGACTCAGGCGGGTCTTTGGGTCTTTATGTGAAGGTTTGACCTGCTGTAGTTTGCTGTAGGAGCAGGCCGGTGTGCAGGCGGTGCTGGATGTGAACGTGGTTCTGAATCCTTGTGTAGCTGAGATTTTCCAGCAGCTTTAACCCAAAGAATCATCAACACGTTTGCTGCGTCTTGTCGCTCTGTGATGTTTAAATGATGTGAAACAGGAACACGGTTGTTGCGGATGTTGCTGAACTTCACTCGACTTATTTTTGGGAACAGACGTGAGCGTTCAGCTCCTCTGGGATTTAGTTTGAGCGAGTACCTGTTGAAAGGTGGTGTTCCTCTGTGTTTCAGTCTGTAGGCTTCTGACGGAGCTCAGGTGAGTCGCTGCAGGTACAAAGACACATTCATGTCTCTCCTTGTTGTTTTGATTGTACCAGAATAGATCCACCACAAACAGAGCGTTTATCTGCTCCTGAGCAGAGACGCTAAGCTCTGCGATTATTCCACTCTTTATACCTCCTCCTCCTCCTCCTCCTCCTCCTCGCTGCTGCTACTGCGTTGTCCTTTCATGCAGGTTCTTGAACTTCATCAGCACCTTGTGAAGTTTTGGTGACGCGTCGTGCTCCATGGTGATAAGAAAAAAATCATCAGAGCACTAAGTGAAGATTTAGCTTGTTAAGATGAGTAAAGGTGGAGACGTCTGATTCACCTGGTACTGAAACCTCCATCGCTAAGATTCACAGCTCCTCTGTTGTTTTGTGTTTTCTTTAAATGTGCAGTGTCAGCTGCTGCCTCCTCCGTGTCTGAGAGTAAATATGACAGCATAAAGGAGCTTCCTCTAATATTATTGTATTATCCTGTGTTTCAGTACAGTTCTGCTGTGAACTCGAACCTGGATTTCATCCTCAGACCAACTCTTACCCTTAAAATAAAGGACGAGTTAGGAACCAGTTTTGTAACCAAACCAGTGGAAGAGAATTAGTTTTCAGAAAAGGTTAGATCAGAAAGAGGAGATGAAGAGGAGTCAATAGACATACGTCTCATTACTGCAGACACACAGTAGGTGTGGGAATCTTTAGGCACCTCACGATTCGATTACGATTCAGAGGGCTGCGACGCGATTATAAACGATTATTGGTGCTTTTAATGGTCCTCTGGTTAGAGGTGGCAGCTACCATCGTCTGTTTTTCTTGTGCCTCTGGGTGAAAACGTTCAATGTGGTTTCTCATGTTTGCCGTGTTTCCAGAATATTTAAATTTAGTTTTACACAACTTCAGAAAAGCCAAAGTTCTTCCAGACGCCGTGCACCCCAGAGACCGTCCAGGTGCTGCACTTCCAAACATTAGAGTTCTGCTGCTTTTCATTGCTCAACGTTGGTAATTAACATTAACAAAATCGATTTTAACATTTTTAAATCGATTCAGAAACTTTAATTTGCGCATCGCGATTAATCTAAAAATAATTTTATTTCCCCCCCAACACACAGTACTACTATACTATCACAGTACAACTGTTCTGCTACTGTAGTAATACTGTCCTATTATTACCACTGTGTACTGACAGTACTGGAGCAAGGCCAGTGAAGTGTCTGTGTGTGTCTGTGTGTGTGTCTGTGTGTGTCTGTGTGTGTGTCTGTGTGTGTCTGTGTGTGTGAGCGACTGCATCCACCTCCAGTTATGCAACAGACCTTTTACTGATGCAGTGAAACACACACACACACAGCGTTTTGTTCTGAGGCGTTCTTTCTTTAATCTTAATGAACAAGGACAATCAGCTGCTCTCCTCACGATCCGGAGCTATTTATATCCTCACACACACACAGACACACACACAGATCGGGGCTGTAAACTACAACCTTCTGGCCCGTCTGCAGTCGTCCACTAAACACTGCAGCTTGTGCTGTAGCCTGTTGGCAGGAGCATCACACTGTCTGATGGAAACACGAACAACACGAAGCTGCTTCAACATGTTCCCGTTTGTGTTTCCAGACACGACTTGTTTCACCAAATGTCCAAACTCCCAGATTATCCACTGAAATAATACCAGAGGCTTTGGTTCCTGATTTGCATTCTTCATCTCACCAGCAGTCGTCATGTTGGATATGAGCAAACCTGCATCTGCACTCAAACACAGTTGGAGCTCTACATGTGGGAATAAATCAAACTGCTAATTAAAGTGTTTGCAGCTAATTCTACACCACCGATCAGAACATAAACTGGTGAACGATCGATCGCGTGTGTGTCGAACATTAACGCAGCGATGGTGGAGAAAGTAAGTGAAACAGTGGTTTAATAACTCGTGGAACCAGCTTCCTGTATCTGTGGATCCCATCTGAACCACATCCAGCACTGGACCATTGTTCCTACAGAACAGCTCAGACAGATTCTCAGGACATCTGCTGTGAACGTCTCTCTTCACGTTGTCCCACAGCATCTCTGATGGGTTCAGGTCTGACTGGGTCACTCCAGAAGGTGGATTTGTGTCTCTGAAGTCATTCTGTGGTAGATCTTTGGTGTCTAGGATCATAAAGTCGTACTGGACTTTTAAAATGATGTTAGTCCAGAGAGGTGTTCAGACACCGGTAATGGGTCCCGACAGTCGACCTCCCACAGATCAGGAAAAACCAGGAGGGGAAATGAAAAGTGGAAGAAAAGCAGCAGCAGCTGCACGTTGTTGCTGGACGGTCACCGGATTAAACTGAACAAATGGCTTCAGTAATAATTAAGCCCCATTTGTACGGATTAGTTTCTCCACAGTAGGACGTAATTGTCATCATGTGAAATATGATGAGACAAAACTCTGTCGTCAGCGTCTGATAGAAACTAACGAGTTCTGCTGCAGGATCCAAACTGACCACACACGGTCAGACGGTTCTGTTCGATGTTTGGTTTCCAGAGGTCAATAAAACTTTATCAAAGACTTTGTTCCTTTGATACGGACCCTACCAGACAGACAGAATGAGACCTGATCCTGACCGGTTCCTGAGCTGCTGTGATGGAAACGCTGTAATAATAATAGATGTAAATGTTCTGTACGAACAATTAATGATTTCATGAGTTTAAATCATTAAACAGCAGGAATTTAAAACATCAGAACAGTTCGATGAAAAACGACGAGAATAGAAAGTGTAACGTTCACCTTCTTCACAGCTGATACTGGACTCAGACACAGTAGACCCGGTTTTGGTTCCTCAGACTGGAGTGGACCCGTGACGACCTCTTCCTGATAACTTGTCTTTTCACTCTAACCTCCATTTCTGTTTCTCGCAGGTCTTCGTAACGGTCGGTTCTGGATCACGCCCGACCCGTACCACAACGATGACAACATCCAGATCGGTCGGGAGGTGAAGATCAGCTGCCAGGTGGAGGCCACGCCGCCGGAGGAGCTGCAGTTCAGCTGGCTGAAGAACGGCCGACCGCTGCGGAGCTCCGAGCGGATGGTCATCACCCACACCGACACCGACGTCTCCCCGGGAACCACCAACCTCGACATCATCGACCTCAAGTTCACAGACTTCGGCACCTACACCTGCGTGGCGTCGCTGAGGAACGGAGGGATCTCAGAGATCAGCATCGACGTCAACATCTCATCCACCACAGGTGAGTCCCGCTGCGGGGGGGTTCTTCACTACCGGGTCTGAAGAGGAACCAGGTCTTAATGACACAGGAAGCTGGTTTCTGGTCTGTTATTTTCTCTGTTGGTGTCAGTATCCGTTCTATGTTCAGCTGACACTGGATGTTTGATTCCTGGTACATGATCGGATTGACGTCACTGAACGTGACGTGTTTGCAGATATTTCAGGAGCTAACCTCCTGTTTGGTTTTCATATGGTTAGAGATCAGCGTGTGGGTCAGAACAAACGTGCTGTGACTCGTCTCGCTGCACAGACTCTGTTGCTGCAGCTCTTCCACCTCACATTTACTCCACCTCTCCAATTGTAACTGACAGTACCTGCAGCTAAAAATCATTACAGCACTGCTGGAAGTTATTTCTGCATAAGACCCGGTGATTCCGCTGCAGGATGGAACAGAAGCTTTAGACCTCTTACTGCAGACCTAACAGCCGATTGGATGGGAGGACTGTTTGGACCAAGTGGGACGCTTGAGTCTGGGTCAAAAACCTCCAGTTTTCTCTGTAGCTCTGCAGTCTGTGTCCACACCTCTCCACCCAGGATCTCTGTGACCTTTTCAGTGCAAATGTCACTGAATAATCAGCAAGCTGCTGGTTTGTGTCCATGTTTTTTTGGTACGAGGACACGTGAGAGCTGGTGTGATCTCACTGAGTTTGCAGGTCTGTCTCCTGTCAAAACTTCCAGAGACTAAAATCTGTGGGAGTTGGTGAGAACGATCTTTAAACTTGACCTCACGTGTCCCACCTTTACCAGACTCCAGAACACACGCCTGAAGCGAGGTCCAACTGACTTCAGCCCGGAGCCTGAACAACAAATGATCCTGCTCCAGGACGACTGGAGGGATTTGTGGCATGTCGACTCTGTGCAGTGTCCAGCCTGGATGCTGTCAGACTGTCACCATTGGTGATGCAGCCATCTTGTCTGAATAAACTTCTGTGATCTGCTGACGTTGTGTGAGCTCCTGCAGTGTGAGAGGAGACGTTGGAGGTTCTGGTGATGTATGAAGATGTGTGTGACAGTGGAGCTGTTCACGCCTGTGAGACTGAAGCTCGTCACAGCTGGGAAACACTGTTTGTAGATTTCATAACTGATCACTTTTTATTGACTGTGACTGTCAGAGCTGCAGCTGTGTGGTGAGAAATGAAAAGTTTAACTGCTCCTATATTCTGAACAGTCTCACTGGGCTCTGAGAAACTGATATTTCTAACTGATTTGACCCCCACCCCCAACCCCCCAGGGAAAATTAGATATGTAGTTGAAGCAGACATTAAAAGGAGCCGTCCCTCGCTGTCACTTTTAATTCATCAACTTTAAACCGAGCAAAAACTGAACAGTTGTGTGCTGAAGTCTGGGCTCCCTAATGACTCTGTATTATCTGTGAAGTGGGGGGGTGTAAATATTGTGCTGTGGGGGTGTGTACCAGACAGTGGAACAGGAAACGCTGCACAGACGGAAGAATGGATTCAGTATCTTAATTAAATATCAGCAGATTCAAATACTGACGTCACGATCCAGAGCGGACAGAAAAACTCATTCCTTTGTGAAAATAATCTTTCTAAACGTGACGTCTGCTCCTCTGCTGCCGGGTGAAGCAACGCGATGCTGTCTGGGGGCGGCTTCCTGTTCCTTTGTGACCTTGGCTGCAGGGAGGAGACATTCAGGGGAGGGCAGAGAGCGTGGAGGGGTGGAGAGAGGGGTGATGGAGAGAAAAAGGAGGGATGGAGTTTATAATGGAGGCGTCGCCGCAGCCTCCACTTGTCTGAACTCGCTGACGGATGTTTCGTGTTGAAACAGAAGGTCGCGTTCGGGTCGCTGCTGCTTCCCCAAAAGGAAAATAAATGTTAAAACAGTCCAGCAGTCTCCCCCGTCCTCCCCCCTCAGTGTGTTTTTAATGAAGGACATGGAGATGTGTGTTTCCTGCTCTTATCCTGCCTCCTGTTTCACTGAGCATCAGACCTGAGCCTGTTGTTGTAGCTCACTGTGACGGGTTTTTCTCTGATGACAAACCGTCAGAGTGAAACAGTCTCTCCTCGGTTTCTCTGTGTTCCAGCAGCATGTTTGATACAGAACACGTTAGAGTTCTGATCGATTTATCACACATCTAAACTGTCAATCATCTGTTTGATCAATCATCTGTTTGATCAATTATTTGATCAGTGATTGATCTGAAGTTAGGGTTAAAATAAACAGACTTATTCTAACATTTCCACTACAACAGACATGATGATGTTTTGTATTATATGTGACACTGGGATCATTCTGTCTCCATCCCTGCAGTTCCTCCAGAGCTCACCGTCCCCAGGGGGCGCTCTCACCTCATCGCTCAGGAGGGCGACACTGTGGACCTGCAGTGTCTGGTCTCAGGGAAACCCAAACCCATCATCCTGTGGTCCCGGGCGGAAGAGGGCGGGGCGGCCGCGGCCGCGGCGGCTCTGATGCCGGACGGCTCGGCTCAGATGGAGAGCTACGACGGCGTCCTGAGGATCAGCAACGTGACGAGAGACATGAGCGGGACGTACCGCTGCCAGACGAGCCAGTACAACGGCTTCAACGTGAAACCCAGAGAGGCGCTGATCCAGCTGGTGGTGCAGTGTGAGTATCAGCTGATCCATACATGCAGGTCCAGGAAATGATATTAATAAGAAAGTGTGTGTAAAACATCCAGTCAGCTTAACGGCACTGATGGAGAGAGAGGAACGTTTATTGATACTCGTCTAAATGTGTCGACCTGACTACGTCCTGGTCCAAACACGTCTCCAGGACAGTCTGACCCCACAGAAGGTGACTCCAACACTCACACACTTCCACACAGAATGATTCAAAGGAAACTTTATTAGTGCAGGACCTTCAAAATAAAGAGTGAGCCGGGGGGGGAAACATTTCACATTCAGCAACCAATTAGATAAAAATAACATTTTAATGACCTTTAATGAGGCAGCTTCTACCCGATGAAGAGTCTGAGTCGGACTTTGGTTCTGTTCAGAGCAGGACGAGCAGACAGATGCCTCCGTTAAAGGTTTTTCAGTTTTTAGTTCTGCCTTTTTATTCCAGCACCATTATTACAGAAACTGATTCAGAACTGTGCAGCAGGTTTAGTAATAATACGTTTCATTAATAGAGAGAATAAAAACGTTGACGTGGAGCCTGCACATGATGTGGTGACGGGAGCCCGAGTGGCTGAGTGTCAGGTCAAAGACGCTGTGACATTGTCTGGTCTGGAAGTGACAGAAGCGTGGATCAGATCAGGATATTTTAAATAAATCTGAGAAAACACCACGTTCACCTCATCCTCCCAGTGGTAACGTGTTCTTCAGTCTCTTCCTCTGCACAGTTTTCATTCAGAAATCTTTAACGTCCGCTGCAGATGGAAACAAACGGAACGTCCCAGAGAGGCGAGAGGCGATCCCCGCAGAGCAAACGTCACGTCATGCCATCACACTGCATCACATCCATCACAGCAGACACCGTTCCAGTGGAAACTCACACCGGCAGCTCCATCACAGCAGGTAGAGCGATGGTTCGACGCCTCAGCTCGAGGACACGCAGGCAGCAGGAAAGCATGCTGCCTGTCTGTGGACGATCGAATCCACGACCTTCCAATCACGCGCCGTCTAACCTGCAGGGCACTGTGCTGCACGGAATACCATCAGAGGATGTGACAGGAAGCTGCGCACACACACACAGACACACACACAGCTCCTGGCTTCCTGCTGCACTAAAAGGCTGTCAGAGCGAATCTCCTCTGCCGCTCGACTCGTTCTGATTCTCCAGAGAATCGATGTGGAAACTGGCAGGAAATCTTCAGCCGAGCAGTTTGAGACTGAAAACAAGTCAACACCAACACTGACTCATCAAATCCCGAAAACCTCTTTAGTAACACAACCAGAGACGGAACGAGTACTGAAGCAGAGGTGTCTATAAAAAGAAGAGGAGAATCTGTTTTTAGATTCAAGCAGTTTTACTGAAAGTGTGATTCATTTTGAACATAGAGCTCAGTGTTCTGTCATTTCTGTTAACATACATTCAAACATCTTTTATTCTCCTTTGTTTTATACTTTAACGACACGTTTTGAGCTCTGCCCCTCTGTGAAACTGAAATGTTATTTTTATGCCTAACAACAAGTAAATAGGTTGAAATAATTTATACTTTAATTGAATTGTTGTTCGTACAGCTGCTTGACCTGTGTCATCGCTGCTACGGGGTTTAGGTGTCTTGTCCAAGGACACCTCGACATGTAGCTAGCCGGGACTGAGAATCGAACCGCTGCCCCTCTGCTCTACCCACTGAGCGATCATGCTGTCCAGGTGTTACGGTGAAAACAGGAGCTGGGTGACCTCAGATTCAGACCTTTACGTCTGAAGCTAGAATTCTCTTTTATCTGAGCAGAGTTTATTAAATGCAGAACAGCTGATGGAGAATCTGTGACGTGACGAAGAGGGACCCCCCCCCCTCAGTGGACAGGGTCAGAGACTGAAACACAGGGAGTGAGGACGACGAGAGTTCAGCCTCTCAGCAGTTTTAAGAGCAGCAGGGATTTTTGATTCTGCTTATGTAAAAAGGAACATCTCTGTTCTGTAAACTTCCTGCAGTGTGTTTGCTGTTTCCACTGTGCAACAACACTAAGCAGATTAAAGTGAGGGCAGATTACAGGTGGATTACTGTGAAATAAGTGAAACGGCACTGAAGTCTCACACGACGCTGATTTCACTGAGCAAACAGGACGTTTCTCTGAGAGCAGAGGAAAAATCAATGGGAACATCTCAGAAACATGAAATATTCTTCTCTCTGCACTTTATTGGTCATTAGCTGTGTCCTGCTGTGCTTTTAATGACTTTTCCTAAACATGCTAATCGAGTCCACATGAAGCCTGAAGATAAAAGCTTATGAGCTGTTAGGAGCTTTTTTTAAGCTTTTACTCTGACAGTAATCCTTCGCAGGCTGTTGGTCTTTTACTGGATTACAGGAGCGTCAGTGAAGTGCCGAGGTGACGTCCCCACGGTCCCTCCGACAGACCTCAAGTCACCAACGTGCACGTTGAGGGGAAACGTTACAGTGGTGCTGCTGAAAGTGAAATATTACTGATGTTAACTTTAACTAAAACTGTTAATGCAGTATTGTAATGTGGAGCCTGACATCCCAATGATTCAACACGTCTTAGACTTCCCTCTGGACGACGTGTCGGGACCTTCAGCACACAACTAGCTGCTGCTGTGTTTTATCAGAGCAGATGTTCTTACACCTTCTCTGTCTGGATTATTTTACCCAATTCAATTATCAGGGACGTTCAATTACTGCTCCTCTGTCCCTGAAGTGTCCTCGTAGAGCTGCACAACAAACATTTATGTTCTGACATAAACTGTAGAAAACATCACACTGACAGCAGTGCATTATGGGAATTAAACAGCAAGGTGTTGTTTGTGTTTGTGTGTGTGTGTGTGTGTGTGTGTGTGTGAGTGTGTGTGTCTGTCTGTGTGTGTCTGTGTGTGTGTGTCTGTGTGTGTGTGTGTGTGTGTGTGTCTGTCTGTGTGTGTACAGAGCGAAACACACGGACCCCTCTCTGGATCTGGTCTTGATCTGTTGTCATGTGACCTGATCTGACGGCAAGTTTACCTCACGTCGTCTTTACGAAGCGCCTTCAGTTGTTGGAGCAGTCGTCCACCAGCCCCAGCGTTGGTGGTTTGACTTCCAGTTCCCCCTGATTCATGGCTGCACAGACACGACACTGACCCCGAACCGCTGGTGCTGTAAATGTGGCTGCCTGAAATATCAGTGATCATCATCCTGTTTTTATCAGTGCAGCGAGCTTCATCAGCAACGTTATGCTGTTGTTTCATGTTCCTCTTGCTTTTACAAACTGATACGCTGATTCAGACCAGAGCCAACGAACTAGAGGTTTGAAAATGTTCCTGTTTTCAGCATGAAACAAACAAAACACAAACAGAGGAGGTTATTTCTTCAGGGATGATGATGTACGTAAGTGAATGAAGCTTTTTTTAATGGTTCATAAAAAGATTGAATCCATTTTCTCGTCTCTGACCTCACAGCCTGAATTAATCGTGTGGAGCAGCCTCTGCCTCGTCTCTGGAGCCAGGCAGCGCTCGTACTCAGTCACTGGTTTTCTTTCTGTTGATCCCTGTTTGACTGCAGGACGATAATCGTGAAGTGACACCTGTAACGTGACTGAAATCCTAAGAGGAAGTTCTGCTGCAGGGATTTAAAAAGACACATCAGGCTCTGCCTTTGTGCCCTTTAGCAGAGCGCTGCGGTTAAAGCCTGACTGAGTTTAAATATTTCAGATACTTAAGAGGTTTGAGGTTATTGTTGTCTTCATTAAAGAGTGAAGTGAGCAGCAGCTGTGATGATTTTCTTTCTTCTGTTTATTTGATCTTTAAAAATCAGGGTTTTTTTAGTGAATCGTGTTTAGATAGAAGCTGTTGGATCTGACAGGCTCCTGCTGCTGTTTACCCCCCCCTCTCTTTAACAGTCCCTCCTGTGGTGGAGCCCGTCTACACAGAAATCCGTCAGGCCCTCGGCCGGGCGTTCCTGCTCTCCTGTCACCTGCTGCGAGCTCACCCGGCCCGACTCCTGCGGTACGAGTGGAAGCTGGGCTCTCGCCTCCTCACCGTCGGACAGTTCAGCGACCAGCAGGGAGACACGGAGTACCAAGTCAGAGCTCTGAACCGAGAGGGCTATGGAGAGTACACCTGTGACATCACCAACGAGGCCGGGGCGGGGCGCTGCACCTTCCTGGTCACAGGTGAGTTGGGTAATGATGACCTAACGAGCAGGTTACGCTTCCTTGTTGAGGTGATCTGCTGAGACTCGATCCCTGTCTGAGGGTTTTGGTAACAGGCCTCAGGTCTGCTGGGACTTGTTGACATGTGGAGGATCAGACCCCGTGTGGAGCAGAGAGTCACTGAGAGCTTAAATATCGTGCAGAGGTCACAAACTTGATCTTTTATGTTTGTATGTCTGATCCTTCTCTGCATCACTTACAGAAGCAACTGTTGATTTTTGGTTCCTACGTGAACATGAAGCCTCATGTGTAACAGGTTTGTTGACACGCGATCATGTGATGATATCATGGAACATTTTGCCTTCACAGATGCTCTGAGGGCCACGTTTGATCAGAGGCTGAGTCATTTCACCTCAGCTGCTGCCTTCAGGAAGTGAAACTGTTGATCTCAGAGTTTTTTTTCCCAGAGTTTGAGCAGAAGCTCTCGGACCAGTGCATCTCTGCTCTGTGGTTTTCATGTCTTCTGTTCTTGTGGAACCGCCTGAATCAGACTGTTTGTACCTGAGCAGGCTTTCAGACCTCCCACAGGAAGTGCTGGCTGAAAGCTCCCGTGCAGAGACGCCCTGTCAGCGCTGTGAGACTCTTCCTGTAGAGCGGGCGGCTGTGATAAGCCTCTTATCGGGGGCGGCGGCCGAGCAGCAGCGCGTTCTGCAGGCGGCAGCAGAAAGTCTTTAAAGAGGGGCAGTTGTAAGCTGAGGATGGAGAGCTGATGGAAAATGACGCCGATTATGTCGGGTTGTCGTAGCTGAGGTGAAGTTTGTGTTGTTAATCAGGTGTGAACACGGCGGTGGCATATTAAACCTTGCTCATCCTGCAGCAGCCAATGAGACGACAGCAGACTCACAGGGACCAACGGGAAAGTCCAGGGTCTGGATTGTTCCAGTTGAAGCAGCAGAAAAGAAAAGATTCATCTATTCGTTTCTATAATTCATGTTTGAAAAGAATTTGCTGAAACGTGTGTCTCCACCCGGTCGACCCCGTGCTGACGTGTGACAGTTTGAACTAAATAGAAGGAG
>JAUYWH010000014.1:550781-586529 GCA_034779795.1 Ctenopoma multispine
TATCTCGTATTAACGTAAAACTATCTCGTTAAAACGAGAAATGTATTACGTTATAACGTGATACGTATCACGTTAAATCGAGATACTGAGCTTTTTTT
This sequence comes from Ctenopoma multispine, assembly GCA_034779795.1. Taxonomy (NCBI): domain Eukaryota; kingdom Metazoa; phylum Chordata; class Actinopteri; order Anabantiformes; family Anabantidae; genus Ctenopoma; species Ctenopoma multispine. Next base: position 550,880 of record JAUYWH010000014.1, read on the forward strand.
TTCTTGGTGGCAGAAATACGCTGCCGTACGAATCACATCTATCAAATTAGTGGCATAATTTTAAACACATGAAGCTGTTGATAATAGACAACTAAAATAAACCTGAGACAGGACAGAATCAGTATAGCAGGTTTCATTCAGGGACTTTTCTCTGTAAGAAAGTAACTAACCTTTTTTTTCTTACTGCTCTGTTCCACTGTCACAGAGACCTGCACTGGTAAAATCTTCAGTGGGAGATCATCCAAAGTGTTAATATATGGAAACAGTCTCTCAGTGAAAGTCTGTCTGATGGTGTGTATGACTGTGTTAGTATCAGGATCTGAGAACGACAGTTTGCCTTTGTTGCAGTCCAGATCCACTCTGATCCTGTGGAACCTCTTCTGGACTTTGAGAACTGTTGGTAGAGCTGGTGGTGTACATGCTGAGTATTTACCTCCATAGAACCCTATTCTCCATAATCCAGATGATATGAATCCCTTCTTCTGGACAGACTCTGCCAACACACCCAGTCCCCAGCGATTATTGTCTCGAACATCAACAACCCAGCTGTGAGTCCCTGAGTGAAAACCCTCAGAGCACAGAACAGACCAGTATTTATCAAACCTCTCTGGATTGTCAGGAACCTGCTGTTTCTCTCCCCGTCTCACACTAATCAGATCCTCAGACAGGATTAGTTCTGGATGAGCAGTGTTTGGATTCAGAACCACAGGAGTGTAGGAGACCATGTACTTCATCTTGTTCCAGATGTTGAAGGTCAGGTTGCCCAGGTGTTTGGCCTGGTCTATCAGAGCTCCTGAGAGCAGCTGTGGATCATCCAGCCGGGGGCGCCGCTGGACTCTTTCCACTGCAGCCTTGTAGCTCTGCAGGAATGAGACGTCTTCAGCTCTCAGCTCCTCTGTGGCTCTGACTGCGTCTGAAAGAGCTGCTATCTCTCTGCTCACAGCCTCCATCTTCTCCTTCATCATCTGACTCTTCTGCTCCTCTTCCTCCCTCAGTGCAGCCATCCTGGCCTCCTCTTCCTCTTCTAGAAACTGGTGAAGCTTCTTAAACTGCTCCTTAATCTGCCTCTCTGTGTGTCGGGCCTGGACCTTAATGTGTTCTGCTGTTTGATCAAACTTCACTTTAACTTCTTCAAGAACCTTCAACTTCTTCTTTAAGAACTCCAGAGTTTTCTGAAGTTCCTTCTTGTGTTGTTGTGCAGCTTCGTCGATGGGTTTGAATCTGTGGTTGATGTGTTTTTCTGAATCTCTGCAGACGAGACAAACCGGCTGCTGATGGTCCAGACAGAAGAGTTTGAGTTTCTCAAAGTGCAGACTGCAGAGACCCTCTGAAGATCTCTGATCTCTCTCCTGTAAGAAGGCCTCACACAGGTTCTTTATCACCAGACTAACAGATGGTTCTTTCTTTGAAGATCTTCTCTTACAAACTGGACATTCTTGGGTTTGTTTCTCTTTCCACCACCTCTTTAGACAGTCTCTACAGAAGCTGTGGCTACATGACAAAAGAACAGGAGCTTTGAAGACGTCATGACAGATCGGACACAAGAGATCCTCCTCTGCACTGGAAGCCATTCAGTCCCTAATTGAAGCTGGAAACAGCAGACACAAAGTACAGTCAGTCATGGTTCCCTTACTCCTCTACTAACTTCACCAACATATAATTTGACTTTGAGTCATGTTTTTTGTCAAACTCACCTTCAGTGTCAGCAGGTTGAAGCAGCAGTGTTTCTCTCCTGTAGCTGGACTACTTAGTTGTTAGTTTGAGGTGTATCTGATCGTTTCTCAGTCAATGTGTCTGCCTTTTGTGAGAAAAATGGTCAAACTCTGTCCAGTTTTATAACAGGTGAGTCAGTTGAGGGGTGGAGCACCGGGTCAGCTTTTCAGTGAGTCATATTGCATATAACTGCAGCATATTGCTGCCACCATGACAAACATAAGAGAACCCTGTGGGCCAGGAGGTGCAGTCCTCTCAGAAAGTGTTCATCAAACCTTCTGTTGTATGTATGGTGTTTAAATAATTCTTTTTACTTCCACATAGAACTGTAGTACCAAACAAACACAGCTGTCATGCACTGTTAAACACACACCATATACATCACGTAACACTGTTGAAACTATCTACAGTTTTCCTCCACCTATTTCCGGCTGTACCGGTGTCTTACGTCAAGCTTGTAGCTGTATTGCTACGTCTGGAGGTTGTCATGGTCCAGTGGTCTCATTTATAAAAACGTGGGTGCATCCTAGTTCCCCTATCAGTCCTTGTTCCGCAATCGATCTGTAACCTGTTACGGTCCTCCATCGTGAACGCCATCACAAATATGAACATAAACAAGTCCATTCTTCACGGAGGTTTTAATGGTCTGACACACCACTGTATTTGAAACCCATAATGCTTGTCAGACACTGTGAAGATTTGGCCTGATTTTTCTTTCAACTTGGCCTTGGCTGATTTTATAAGGGTTGTTAGGAAGGGTCAAGTACCTGATTAATCCTCTGAACACTAAACAATCCGGCTTCCTTACAACTGGTTGTCAGAAAATTTTGGTCAGATGTCCATGATCAGATTTCCCACATGACTGCTGTCCAGATGTACCAGTCAGACTGGTGCAAGCTTGTTTCAGTATCACTGGTTATAAAGTTATAAAGTGGAGTTATAAATTTTACATGCCTTTGTTAAAAACTGTTTTATAGAGACTCCTGTTAACAGCGCAGTGCCGGTCCCAAGCCCGGTAAATGGGGAGGATTGCGGCATACGATGTAAAATCTTTGCCAAAGCAAACATGCAGATCACAACAAATGTGACTTACATATCGGATTGGTTTGTAAAAAAGCATTTTTAGCTTGTTTATAATTAGCCCTAGCTTCTTATCTTATTTTATTCTTATTTACCTTTACACTTTGAATTTTAAATTGAACTTTAATCTAGTTGGAATTTGTAAAGTTTGCACAGTCTTTAAAAAAGAGTTGGCTCACGATACATTTCACTGTGTGCTGTACACTGAATTACTATGTATGTGACAAATAAAGAATCTTGAGAAGGTAAGTAGATATATTGTGTGTGCGGGAAAGCAAGTTGAAGGGAAGCAAGGCCAGGGGCATCGGAGGTGGATTCAAGGAATAGAAATGGAGTAGGGGTAATCATGAAGGAAGAGTATGTGAATAGTTTTGTGGAGGTGAAGAGAGTGTCAGACAGGATCACGAGTCTGAAATTTGAAATCGAAAGGGAGATGTTAAATGTTGTCAGTGCGTATGCCCCACAGGTTGGATGTCAGGTAGAAGAGAAAGAGGAGTTCTGGAGTAAGTTAGATGAAGTGGTAGAGAGTTTTTCTAGGAGTGACAGACTGGTGATAGGTGAGGAGGAGGTGTTGGGTAGGTATGGTGCTAAGGATAGAAATAGATGTTAGTGGATTTTGCCAAAAAGATGGAAATGGTGGTGGTTAACACAGACTTCAAGAAGAGGGAGGAACATAGGGCGACATAAAAGTGGAGGTAGCTGCACACAGGTGGATTACATGTTATACAGTAGGAGCAACCTAAAAGAGATTGGAGACTGTAAGGTGGTGTCAGGGCAGAATGTAGCTAGGCAGCATCAGATGGTAGTCTGTAGGATGAAGTTTGACATTAAAGCAAAGAAGCGAGTGAAGGCAGAGGCAAGAATGAAATGGTGGAAGTTGAGGAAAGAAGAATGCTGTGCATTCTTTCCCTAAACTCCCTGAGTTTAGGGAGGAGTTGAGACAGGCACTGGTTGGTAGGGAAGAGTTACCAGATAACTGGGAAAGTAGAACTGGAGTGGTGAGGGAAACAACCATGTGAGTGTTTGGTGGACAGAGAAAAGATGTCAAGGAGACTGAAAAAGTACAGGATAGAATTCAAAGGAAGATGTTAGCAAGGAAAAAGTGGGATAGTCAGAGAGATGACAGAGTATTGGGAGGTGTACGGCAAAGTGAGAGGTGGCAAAGGCAAAAGAAAAGACTTATGGTGAGTTGTATCTGAGGCTCAACATGAAGGAAGGAGAAGAGGACTTGTACCGTTTGGCTAGGCAGAGCGATCGAGCTGGAAAGGATGTGCAGCACCTTATAGTGATTAAAGACAGAAATGGAGATGTGCTTCAAGTTAAGAGAGCATGTTGAGAAGATGGAAGGAGTACTTTGAGGAGCTGATGAATGTAGAAAATGTGACAGAGAGGACGACAGATGGCACAGAGGTAGTGAATCAGGAACTGGAGAGGATTAGTAAGGAGGAGGAGAGGGCAGCTATGAAGCGGATGAAATCTAGAAAGGCAGTTGGTCCAGATGACCTGTGGAGGTATGAAAATGTCTAGGAGAGAGGGCAGTGGACTTTCTGACTAGATTGTTTAACACAATCTTGAAGAGTGAGAGGATGCCTGAGGAATGGAGAAGAAGTGTACTGGTACCGATTTTCAAGAACAAGGGTGATGTACAGAACTGTGGGAACTATAGAGGGATAAAGTTGATGAGCCAGACCATGAAGCTATGGGAAAGAGTTGTTGAAGCTAGGTTAAGAAGAGAGGTGACGATCAGTGAGCAGCAGGATGTCTTCATGCTGAGAGAGAGCACGATAGTTGCAATGTTTGCTCTGAGAGTGTTGATGGAGAAGTATAGAGAAGGTCAGAAGGAGTTGCACTGTGTCTTTGTGGCCCGACCAAGATAAAGCATATGACAGGGTACCAAGACAAAGTTAGAGAGTCAAGGTTGCAATGGTTTGGACATGTGCAGAGGAGGGACAGTAAATCTATTGGACAAAGAATGCTGAGTATGGAGCTGCCAGGCAGAAGGAAAAGAGGAAGACCTCAGAGGAGGTTCATGGATGTACTGACGGAGGACATGCAGACGATTGGTGTTACAGAGCAGTATGCTAGGGATAGAGTGAGATGGAACCAGATGATCCACTGTGGAGCCCCCTAAAAGGAGCAGCCGAAAGAAGAAGAATTTATTTCCATTCAGGCCATTCTCACATATAAGTGAGATGGGAAGAAAATACAACTTTTTACTTACAGATACGTATGACAACTGTATATTGTCACACTATGTTTCTTTACAGGTCACCTAAACATTTCATCTACCAATATCAACACAATTTTCAAGTATACAACCTGAAAGTGGTCTTACCTTAAATAAAAGTTGAGCTATGTACTTTCGCCGCCACGTCTTTGGTCAAGAGTACCTATAATGTTCAGTAGCTTGAAAGTAGCTGTTGACATTGTTAACAATGTGATTGGCAAAGCTTAGTTGGTTTTCACTGATGACGCCCACATTCCTGGACTTGTGTGGATAATCAGTGAAGACCCCAAGTTGTTGCTGATGCTGGAGCTCTGTGGAAAGTCTGGCCCATGAAGCCACAGTTGTCTAGAAAAAAATGTTTTGCGGAGACCGAAGTAGAACCTGGTTCATAAGAACCTTATCCCATCTTTGAAACATAGTGGTGGCAGTGTCATGCTATGGGTCTTCTTTGCTGCCTCTGGACCAGGATGACTTGTCATTATTGATGGAGCTGTGAATACTAAGGTGTACAAGCAAAATCTACAGGAAAATGGCAAGGTAACATTATTGAACTGAAGCTCAGCAGAAAGTGGATCAGAAATGTACAAAATAAATGTGAAATTTCAGGTCTGACTCAGCTCTTGTCTGTGTGCCCAGACCTTACCGATTGTGCTTTTAAATGACTAGTCTTCACTACGTATTTCAAAATATCAGAAAAGGAACTTGTTGGCTGGGTAACAGCTGCTGAGGAGATGGTGACACTAATGAAGAAATGATGAATATGAATGTGTCATGTGAGAATCTGCTGAGCACACTCTGACAAACACATTTCATGTCTGCTCATGTTTGTTTCTGTTTTTTATCATTTGTGAAGGACTTTAAACACTTCCACAGTTGGGTGCTGCCTTCAAGTTTGGTCGGAAACCCTTGAATGATCAAGAGGTATTTCAAAGTTGTCTGTGTAAACAAAACACCTAAAAACACTTTATTTGAAGGGGAGAAATTCTATATCAGGATATACTATAAAAGTAAATTTACATGAAAAGAAATTAAACACAGATTATTTCATTTAGTAAAGATCATAAGCTCAATATGCTCCTAAAGGTTTTTTATCATAGGAAACCAAACATTATCCATTTGTATTTCATTGACTTACTATTGCAGTCTAGGCGTGTTTCTGTTGTCTTGTGTTTTTCTCTATTTTAAATAGATTTATCCAGTTTTTCTGGAGGCATTTAGCCTGTGTACATACATTTACAGAAAGTTTTGTTTACATTTAATAAGTCTGTTGTGAACATTACTTTACATTCAGTTGAGATGGAGCAATAAATAGTTTATTTAGCTGAAAAAACATAAATAGAAAGGGAATATTTATTGCTTGAGTTTATCACACGCAAAAAAATCTAATTTAGATTCACCACATTTAGAAATGTGTGGGTTTCACTGGACGGGAAGGACATAACCGCATGGCCAAAAAACTGGGCCCACTTTCTTAGTGGAGTAGTTGGACTTTGAACTTAAAGTACATTTGAGGACATGTATTTCATTTAATTGAAGAATTCTAAACTTCAATGAAACTCTACTTATAATGGAGTAAAGTGCTTGAACCTGTACTTGACTTGCATTTGTGTTCTTGTGCCACCTCAGCAAATAGCTATCCCACCACTGTTATTCTTTTTTCTTTTGACACTTTAAGCATATTTGTATTTTTACCTGTAAACGATTAGTTCTGTTCTGGGGTGATAATACGTTACCACTTCCTTTTTAAGCATAACCGAATGACGCAGTATTAATTTTCTTATTATATGTTACGCTAGACAAACAAATAAAATATGCTTGTGGTATTTCGATTTCCGAGCAGTAGCTGAACCCCTGAACGCGGCAGCTCCTTTCTCCATTTCAGTCGGCTGTTCTGTTTATCGCCTCCACTCTGACCTTTTTACTCCCGTTCTCAAGAAATGGGAACGCCTTGATTTTTACCCCCGAAATCGGCTACACGTACAGCTCTTCATCCTTCAGCTGGACCCAGAAGAACATTATTCATACCCCCTGCTGCTCGTCTCGGTGCCGAAAAGAGAAAACGGTGAGTGCTCCATCAGACCAGGTCCTGAACCGGTCTCTCTCGTGGTGCGTGGCCGAGGACGCGCTGGGGCCTGTCGGCTCTCCCGGAACTCGAGCTCTGTGGTTCGCGTTTAAAGCCGGAGGCCGCGTCTATAGTTAGCTTAGTAAGAGGACGTTATCGTTAACTTGAAAACACACACTGTGTTAATGTTAGCGTTTGGTGATGAAAATGTTCAGCAGATAGTGTTTTATGATGAGAGTAGCTGTGGTTTTGTGATATTTTTATAATGTCAGCTAACGTTAGCTGGCGTGGTGCTAACCGGCTAATATGAGCCAGCATTGCGGGTTTCGTTGCCTTTAATTTATTTCTGTGCTGATAACAAACGAGAGCTTAACTTTGTACAGCACTGGTAGGTTACTTGGAATGTGTTTAGGATGTTTTCTGGGAGTTGCATTCTATTTTACCGGCTGACAACATCGAAGTTGCTAACCAGCGCTATGCTAGTCTGTTAGTAAAGCTACATGCTAACACTTCTAAACTGGCACCAACTGCTTCTAACTCGGCCATAAACCCCCGTGTACTCGGCTGAATAGTTAACTGCGAGGCGTATCACCGTCAGGAACGTAGCCCTGCTATATCCTCTTATGTTGGTGTGTGTCTGATGAAATAATTAGGCTCCTTATGCTTGGGGCAGATGATGAAATCCGGGGTCACACCGTTAGCTTTGCCAGTCGTGGCTGTAACATGTAATTTTCCTGGTTTAATCATAACAGGTCTGTGACCGACTTTCTTACTTCAGACCTAAGTCACAAACAAAGGAGGATTGTTCCAGTTGGAAATAGGAAAAAAGGCTTTACTCATTGCCTGTAAAATGGCTGTGTCTAGTTTTCTGCCTTTTTATTGATTATTGTATAACTTTAGTGAAGTTTTTAAAACAGAAGCATAAGGTTCACTCAGCAGCTCTTCTGGATTTTTCTGTCATTTCCCTCAGTCTTCCTCAGCAGACGGAGTTACCCCATCATAGTGGAATTGTTCAAATTTCCACAAACTTTGGGGACAAACATTTGATAAAAAGTCTAACGTTGTCTATAGCCTCATAAATAACTTTTTAACTCTTTAAATATTTGTCATTTTATATTAAATAGCAAATATTAATGAACAGCTTTTAAATGCCTACAACTAATCAGACTACCTGAACTCATGCTTTGATTAGTAAGTCAACATAAAATTAACGTGTATGGACTTTTGATAATCATCTTTTAAAATAATTTTAAGTCTGTTAAGAAAACACATGTGAAGATGTTGAGTTTAGGTCAGGAAAATGACTTTAGTAAAAAAAAAAAAAAGGATAAATGTAAGTGGCAGAACAACTAATAATGAAAATATTTAAATATTCGAGTCTAATCACTGGTCCTAAAACACATAAATAATTTACAGTTGTACGACTCGGTGAAGGGGTAATTTGTCAGTTTATCAGACAAATTAGACATTTAAATGTCTGTTAATGTGTTGTTTTGCAGTTGTCATCGGCTACTCACACAGCACAACAGCTGTTTCTCTGTGTCATGTGATTGTCAAACTCAGTATTGTTATTGGGCTGTTCAGACAAATCAATTTGTAGGCATCATATATGATTCTAGGAGATATTCATTCATATTTTTACCTGTTTTTTTCACATTTTATTTTTTGTAAATGATGAATCTTTATTAAGGGGGACACATCCGTAGTAGGATCCTTTTTTGGAAGGTGAACAAGGGTTTGTGCTTTTAGGCAGTTGATTATTTTCCTACAGTACAACTTTATTCTTTAAACATATTCTTTATGCACAAGCATCTTGGTTAGACACAACTTGTAAAGACACATTAGACAGTATTTTTTGGCATTTCGTAGATACAACAAAAAATTAAAAACATTAATGGGAGGCTAATGAATAATGATAATTGCTTGTAGACCCTGAATGCACCTGTTAAGACCTGACCCAACACATAGGACCGTATGAGAAACTGCAGCATTAACCTGAGATCTTTTGTACTTTTTAGATGCAGGTCAGTAATAATGTAAAACTACTGCAGTCTTTGTCATACAGATTGAAGTAATCCCATCAAACTTGACCTGGTTTTGCTCTGTCTGGATTGTGTCTGTGCAGGTTTTGATGTCGTAGCGTGACTGTGATTGAATTGGTCTGTTTGAGAAACGTCTGTGTTATGAAATGATGATTGTTGTTGTGTCCGTTAAAGAGCTGATGTTAAATTGTGAGAAGAAAAGAGACTTCTACAGTTCTACAGTCACTGCTGATCGCTGACCTCAATCTGGACTTAGAAAGTGGACACAGGATACCACGGGGTGTTAAAGGGGTGAAAGCCAAACCCCGCGACTGACCGGCTGCACTCAGTCTTGTTGCGTTTACCCCGGGACCTCAGGGGGGAGAAGATGGGGGAGGAGGTCAAGTTGTTGTGATTAATCTGTTGATAAGAGGATCTGTCTGAGCACCGCCTGTTTAGATTCAGACAGGCAGGCAGGCAGGCAGGCTTCAAATTAGGTCCTAATCAACTTAGCCTGCACCCATCAGACTCCCAGCATGCCATGCTGCAGCGCTACACAGTCGGGTACAGCGGTTTCTATGTTTCAGTGTCACTGGAAAGTCCAAAATCTAAACCTTCAGACAAACCGTTATATAACTGTTAATGTGCAGATTATTGTTTAGTCAGTGTTTCATGTGAACATCCTGGAAATAGTCATCATAATTTCCGCTAAATTTAGCTGGTGTTGATGTGATTTATTATTTTATTTTCAGGATATTTCCAAGAAAGGTCCTATCTAGAAAATAAATGGAGAAAAGTGTTGGCTGGTGGTGAAACATCTCCTTGGTGGTGTTCTTTCTTTTTGACATGGACCAAACCTAAAACAACATGGATATCTATCTATTCAGATAACAATTGTTTTAACTCTCAATTAGTGTGCAGATATTTTTCTTAATTGGTAATTAAGTCAGTAAAGTCATAGTTGTGGGGGGGGGGGTGTTGGTGGAGCTTGTGGTTCTGTAGACCTGTTCAGCGCTGTGAAGTTATGAAATATCAACGAGTACATGAACTTTGTGTTTAAATAACTGTTGTGAGCTGTATTGTTTGTTTTTCCCATCTCTCTTGAGTGATGTGAGGGTATTAAGAGCTACTGAGTCACATTTTTAGAAGGTTTAAGTGTAATTTGGTGAGAAGTGAAGAAACCCTGGTTCAGCTCAGGTTTCAGCAGTGTTTCCTCAGTGTTTCCTCAGGCATCATTCATTCAGGAAACCTGCCAAACCACATTCTCTCCACCCAGAAAGATTATTTTTTTAAACATTTTTCTATGGATTGATTTCTTTGAGGGTATATTATTAACTGTGCCAGGCAGTGTTTAAATACCATGGTGAATGTGATGCTTTGAACTGAGAGGTTTTACTTGATGATAGAGTGAGAGCTCTGCTGTTGGAACGGGCCTGAAATTATTGTACTGAACTTAATTTAAAAGGTTTGAATACAAACTACTGTGTTGACTATTAGTTAGAGACACTTGACTAACTCGTAAAATGTGAAGGAGGCACATTTAATAGAATAAATTAATTGATAGAGAATTAAAGTTCACGTTAGTTCTACGGAGCATTAGACCATTATTACCTTCACTTTATTTCAGTTTATACGGTTTAATGACTCTCACTGATCCTGCTGCATCTGTCAGATTTGCATATTTGCTGCTCCCAGTAAATATCTTTCTCTGAGGAAGCGTGGTTGCTCTGAATATCCTCCTGCCTGTCAGACTAAAAGCAGGATGTAAACGCTCGGTGGTTGAGATTAGCCGCAGGTCTGTTTGAAGCAAGAAAACCACATCAGAGTTCAGTGTCTGACGGCAATGTGGAGCTAAATTAGCTCGTCACACCCTGAACTTCCTCAGACACATTTCTCCTACTGCTGTCTGATTTATTTCAGGTTTGAAAAGCTTTGTTTTAATATAGACAGGAGATGTTTTTAGTAACCAACACAGATTCTTAGATCTGTTTGATTTTGGTTTGATGTGCCATGCTAACTAAAAAAAGACTCTAATTTCTTTGAATCGTTGTCTTGGCTTGTAATGAGAGGTCAGTGCAGTAAACACAAATCCTTCCGTGTCAGTTTTTGGGGATGTGGCATTATAATGCTGGATCAGACAAAAACTGAACTTCCCCCTGCACTTTTTTTTTACTGCTGTCTGATTGTAAACAGGGTTATTATCTTCTGATCTGCAATTAATAAGAGTTAGTCACATTTGTCCAGGAATTACATATTACATTGGACAAATAATGAAGAAAGTTTGGCCAGTCTCTGTATCTACAGTCAGTTATTTAAATGTATTTCACTTCCTCCTTTCTTGCTGTGTACTGTCGCCTGCAGGTGAAGAGACTACATGTCCCACAAACCCCTGTGAAAGTGAGTGACCTCTTCCTTGTCTGCGTTTCTTCTCTCCCTCCATCCAGTTGGTTGGATGAGTCCCGAACAGCGACAGAACTGTGAGCAGTGATTGGGCGCTGAGCCAGACCGGGTAGCCAACGGGGAGCCAGGTGAGAGCTCAGGTGATGGTGGCAGAGTGCATGAAGACGTTTGCTTGTGTTTTTCTGTATTTTAATGACGGTATTAAACCTAAGGCTTCACGTACTTTTTCCAGCAGCACTGAGGAGTAAATGTTTAATGTGTGTTTAGATTAAAGACCCAAAAAATATTTGTGTGTTATTAGTAATAAACGTGTGGATGTGAAAAATGATTTGGACACAGTGGAGAGTAACACTGAAGTTGTAACTGTTCTGATTCTGAACTTACTGGTTAAAATTACTGGTGTGTTTTCAGCTTCACTAGTGAACATTTATTATTTAGACAAAGATTGCTTGTGATGGAAGATGCTCCACTCTGTATCACCACTGTGAACCAAGTGCACTGACACTCCTTTTGGACCAACACGAACTAGGCGGACTAGTTTGCTTTCCCTGCGGCTAGAGAGCCACGATAGAGCCACAACATTACTTCACTATATAGGTCTACGTACTTGTCTGCTTTTACATCAACGCTAACGCTATGTACAACACTACAGGCGTTTCTGCACAAGTGTTGCTTGTCACTTTGTGAAGCTACACTGGCATCCAAACACTGCTGATCAAATGCATTTGCACTTGTATTAACTGAAGCACAAAATGTTTGTCTGTACTGTAAATTAATATCGGATCACATTTTATGAACAGTTACTGCAGGATTTACATGTCACTATATATTTATTAATCTCATTGCATTGCTGTGACTTGGTGCCACACTACGGGCTTTTCTCAGAACATCAGTCCATGTTGAGAGGTTGTGATTTGTAGCACAACAAACCAGAGAATCAGTTTCAACAGAACAGCGTGTCTGAAGGTGCATAGAGGCCTCTGCCTTACAGGAACCAGAGTGTGAAAGTCATCGCTGTCATTAGTCTGTGTAGCTGTTTATTGATAAACTACAGCGCCCGTATTTATTGTAATAAAGAAACGCCCGTGCAGCGCCGTGACTCACTGATGTGTTTTTGATGTGTGTTTGAATAGCAGTTGAGGTGTGTGTCAGGTTCTGGATACACAGATGGTTCTTGTTAGCAGCATACATTTGTGTTTTGGTTATTTTGTGGAATTGGACGATGGTAAGTAAAACAGAGCAAGTCACCAGGTTTGTCCTGTAATAAGCCTGAGGAAAGTGCCACAAGATGATTAAAAGGAAATATAGGAGCCATTTATCCCTTTTCTTGTGAGTTATTGGGTATTTTCAATTCTTCATGCTGTTTAAAAAGACCAGAAAGAGTAAAAGCACTGTGTGAGTGAACTGCTGTAGCAGGAACATGTTTCTTCTCCGGTAGTATTAACTCATTTCTTCCTCCTGGCTGCCAGATCAGGAAATGAGCTGCAAATAAATTAGCATTTCAAATAAAAGTTGGTGTCTGAGCACCAGCTTTACATGTTGAAGCTTTGGTGTAATGCAAATAAACTGCAGCTGTGTGTGACACTGTTCAGCACTCAGGGTTTTTAGGCCACCGTGCACTGTTGACAAAAGCCTGGGACATTCTGGTCTCTGGACTTGTCCAGCTGTAATCTGATATTGCAGCAAATATGTACCTGCTCTCTGTCCCTGGCATACTGACAGAGATGGAAAATAAATATTTCATGGTCATGGTCTTTCAAGCCACTAGTTTGCAGATTTTTGATAGTTCGCAGAGGTAAATTAATTTAATAAACCTGGTATCAGAAATGTAATTTATGACCATTGTAAATTCTGTGCTGGTTACATTGGTCTGTATACCCCCTCTGCTGTTGGCTTTTGTAAACCTTCATACATTTTTTTTTTTTTTTGTGCATTTCATTTTGGGTTGTATTGTCTGAAATTGTGATACTGCCTGTGATTCTTGTACAAAGCCAGAGCCCCCACTGGAATCAGGTTTATAACTCAGTGGGATATAAGTTGATTAAATACATAAAGAACCAACTCGTGCAACTTTAGGTTTAGTCATCAAATTAATGAACTGTCCTGCAGAAATTCCAGCAGCAGTTCAGATTTCATACAGGTGGAGAAAATCTTTATTCTGTAGTGAAGTTTTTATTTGGTTTTATTAGTTATTTCCCATTTTAATCAGATCATAGAGATTTATGACCTGTTCAAGGGGGCATTGGTCAGAAAGTTGCTTAAATCAAGTTAAAATCACTTATGTTGCATATTTATAACATCAAATGTTGATTAAATATTAAAATCACTGAAGCTCTGGAACTTTGGAGACTTGTTTTTCAAATATTGTTTGGCTGTTAGTTACATAACTTTTTTGTGTCCCATTTAGGCTAACCATCATGGCGGATGTGGACCCAGACACTCTGCTGGAGTGGCTCCAGATGGGTCAGGGCGATGAGCGGGACATGCAGCTCATCGCTCTGGAGCAGCTCTGCATGCTGCTGCTCATGTCAGACAATGTCGACCGCTGCTTTGAGACGTGAGTTGTCACTTTATTAGGTACAGCAGGTTAGAACAAACTCTGTTTAATCCACCAGACCTTCAGTAAATCATGAAGATGATAATGTTCGGGTTTTTAAAAAGGTCTTTATCTTTCTCTGGTTCTTTGTGTGGACTCTGCACTGTGTTTTCTGTATGTTGCAGCTGTCCTCCTCGGACGTTCCTCCCAGCGCTCTGTAAGATCTTCCTGGATGAGAGCGCCCCAGACAATGTGCTGGAGGTGACGGCCCGAGCCATCACTTACTACCTGGACGTGTCAGCAGAGTGTACCCGGAGAATTGTTGGAGTGGACGGAGCCATCAAGGCGCTGTGTAACCGGCTCGTGGTGGTAGAGCTCAACAACAGGACAAGTAGAGACCTGGCTGAGCAGTGTGTCAAGGTAAGGAAATGAAGGTGGTTGTGGCTTCATTTGCAACCTGCTGCTGGATGTTTAATTATTTATATGAGAAGTTGGAAGGTGTGGAGAAAATTCAGATTACGTTGTTTATATTAATGTTCTTCAAGGTGTTTTATTTAACTTCAGATCATATCCTCAGGGAAATTACTTTGTTGACTTCAGTGTGCAGAGCAGATTCAGCGTTCTGCACTGTGATGGCATCGGTTCGATAAGCTTGTCAGACAGCAGCTGTGACTTTTTTCTCCAGTGAAATCTCATAGAAGAGTGGCTGTTTGTCAGGCGTCTCATTTATCTGCTGGTCTGTTATTATCCTGAACAGGGCCAGTGTGTCGGGACGGCAGGAAACTGGAGGTTAGCTGAGGATAAGAGACGATTATAACTACCGATCATTGCTCAGTCGGCTCCTGTGTTTGTGTTTTTGTTAGTCTCTGGATCAGAGCCACACCACAGGCAGGGGATTCACAACCACGTGCTACCAGATGTTTATTAATACACATCACAGGACAGCGTTTTTATTCAGGCTTCGGTTTGTCTGTGTCATCTGTTCTGCTGATGAAGGGAGAAAGATACAGTTTATCATCTATTTTTAGGTTGTCAGGTGCCGTTTGGTCTCATGTTTATTTAATTCCTCTAGATCTAACTCACCAAACTGCAGGTATCACATCTTTCTGTGGTAGTATTTCAGCATTAATTTATTCTGTCGTTGAACATAGGAGTAAAATATGGTGTGTGTGTGTGCACCAGTTTTCCTAAAACCCAAGGATTCAGTTTAAAGTTATATAAAACTGAAAAACAGAAAACTGAATTACTGGAGATTCTCCAAACATGGAATGAAGAACATTGACCTTGATAAAGAGTTAAAGAAAAAACTAATTTGACTCTAATAAAAACATGATGTTCACGTCTACAAATCTCTACATATTTATTTTTATACCTAAAATAAGAAGAACTGAAATGTAAGGAAATCAATCATGAGACCCGTGGGGATTAGGTTTGAAAGCTATGATTAATGCCAGTATTCAGAAATACTGGTGTAGTTCCTCTAAAGTCCACAGACCTCTCTGCTTTAAGGGTATAGTCCTTCTTAAATCTCTGTAAGCAAAGGGAGACCAAACTTTTCCGTTAATTCAGGACATTCTGACAATGTGTCAGCTCAGCTTTATTTGTCATCATACCGGAGAGTGTTGAAATCTAAGCTTCAGTGGGTCTGTGTCTGTGCAGGTCCTGGAGTTGATCTGTACCAGGGAGTCTGGTGCTGTGTTCGAGGCTGGCGGTCTGAACTGTGTGCTGAGTTTCATCAGAGACAGCGGCCACCTCGTCCACAAAGACACTCTGCACTCAGCCATGGCTGTGGTGTCCCGACTCTGCAGTAAGATGGAGCCTCAGGACTCGTCTCTGGAGACCTGTGTCGAGTCCCTCTCCAGCCTCCTCAAACACGAAGACCACCAGGTAACTATGCAAAGAGTCAGGTGTTAAGTGTCCTGTATGAGCTGTTGGTGCCTCCGTCTAACCATCCCCTGTCCTTCAGGTGTCAGATGGTGCCCTGCGCTGCTTTGCTTCATTGGCTGATAGGTTCACTCGCCGTGGCATGGACCCCGCACCTTTAGCCAAACATGGCCTGACAGAGGAGCTCCTGTCTCGCATGGCGGCTGCTGGCGGTATAGTGTCAGGCCCCGCCTCTTCCTGTAAGCCGGGCCGGACCTCAACGGGTGCCGCCCCCTCGGGCCCTGACTCCAAACTGAGCAACCAGGTGTCAACCATCGTGAGCTTGCTGTCCACTCTGTGCAGGGGGTCGCCACTCGTCACACACGTAGGTTTACTCACGTTGACTGTCAAAACACAAAGACTTTAACAAGTGGGAAAGAAAATATTTTATTTAGAATTTACAGAAGCTCAATGTTTCATGCTATGTGCCCCCCCCCCCCGTCTCTCTCTTGGTTTTAGGACCTGTTGCGTTCCGCGCTGCCTGACTCCATGGAGTCCGCTCTGGGAGGAGACGAGCGCTGCGTTCTGGACACCATGCGACTGGTGGACCTCCTGCTGGTTCTCCTGTTTGAGGGGCGGAAGGCGCTGCCCAAGTCCACGGCCGGTTCAACAAGTAGGATCCCCGGCCTGCGACGCCTGGACAGTTCAGGGGAGAGATCACACCGACAGCTCATTGACTGTATCCGCAGCAAAGACACAGACGCTCTGATCGATGCCATCGACACTGGAGGTAAACAGACTAAATACTACACCACCCATGAGCCTTAGCCACTTCTGTGGATAAAATGTCAGAGTCCTTGTTGTTGTTTTTTTTTTTTTATGACACATAACTGACTTTTCTTTAGCTTTTGAGGTGAACTTCATGGATGATGTTGGACAGACGCTGCTCAACTGGGCTTCAGCTTTCGGCACACAGGAAATGGTAAAGACGAGATTTTGTAATTTCGTTTGATACGCGTGTTGATGCGTTTGACAGTTTATCTCACCGTGTCTTACTATTGCTGTTGCAGGTGGAGTTTCTTTGTGAAAGGGGGGCGGATGTCAACAGAGGTCAGAGGTCATCATCACTACACTACGCTGCCTGTTTTGGACGCCCACAAGTAGCCAAGGTAACAAACAAAGCAAAAATACACACTATAAATACAATATCCACAGGACAAATTCTGTGAAATATTTGAATTTGACGAGTGAGTTGTCTTTACACGAATCAGCTGCAGTCGTGTGTATTTGTTTTTGAATGTGTGTATTTTTTGTGCAGACTCTGCTGCGTCACGGAGCCAACCCTGACCTGAGGGATGAGGATGGGAAGACTCCTCTGGACAAGGCCAGGGAGAGAGGGCACAGTGAGGTGGTGGCTATACTGCAGTCCCCTGGTTAGTAAACTTCCAATACTGTGATTTTTACTGTTCATTTATCCAGAGTGAGACCAACCTTTGAGTAAACTGCAGATCCCAGCGTATTAGAGGCAAAGACGGTCAAGCAAAACTAGCAGAGTAATATAAGTCTGTGTTTCAGGAGACTGGATGTGTCCAGTTAACAAAGGCGACGACAAGAAGAAGAAGGATGTGAACAAGGAGGAAGAGGATGGCAGCGAACCCAAAGGAGACCCAGAAATGGCTCCGATCTATTTGAGGAGACTGCTGCCTGTTTTTGCACAAACCTTTCAGCATACCATGCTGCCTTCTATTAGGTAAACTGACCAAGACTTGTTTTATAACATATATATTATATTAGTTATTAGAAGTACTATAAACTACTGCTCAAGTGTTACGAATACACATAAGAATCACCTTAGTAATTTGATTCAGAGCAGATGGAACTGTTCTGTGAAACCTTGGTTTGCCAAGATGGTCTAATCTTAATTTAATTAGAACAGCTGAAGGGTGAACTGCACCTTTAAGCCATGCTGTCAGTGATTGGCTGAAGAAGTGCAGATGGACCACATCAGTGAAACAATAACGGAAGGAGGAAATGATGTGTTTTTCCTTGTAAAAATATCATTTAATTAAACAATGACAAAGAAAAAAGTGAATCCTGACGTGCTTTAACTGCTGCGTGTGTGTGGTGTCTGCGTGTGTGTAGGAAAGCCAGTCTGGCTCTGATCAGGAAGATGGTTCACTATAGCAGTGAAGTGCTGCTGAAGGAGGTTTGTGACAGTGAGACTGGACACAACCTCCCCACTGTGCTGGTGGAGATCACTGCTACTGTCCTCGACCAGGAGGTAAGTTCACACATATTACACTGCTGATTATTGGGAACACCACACTAATCCAGCAGCGATGCTAAGTTTTTACTGTTATGTTCAAGGTGTTCTCGAGACTGTCTCAACTATATAAGCGTTTTGCATGCTGTAGTTTTTGGTACTGTTGAACTGGATACGATCAGTGTACACAAACAGTTATGCTGTGCTGCCAACTCAGTGTATGTTGTATAAACGTCTCTGCTGGGTTCACTCATTCATTGCAAGCCTACCTGTTTACTGTAACTCCTAACGCTGAGGAATCTGAAACTGTATAAATTGTTGTTGGCAGAGGTGAATGGAAGGATTAAAATACAAAACCTTAATCATGACTGCTCTGTGTCTTTTCTCTTTCTGTATCAGGATGATGACGACGGTCACCTCCTGGCTCTGCAGATCATCAGAGATCTGGTGGATAAAGGTGGAGATGTTTTCCTTGACCAGCTGGCTCGACTGGGAGTCATCAACAAGGTGTCCACTCTGGCCGGACCGGCGTCAGACGACGAGAACGAGGACGAAGCCAAACCTGAGAAGGTATTTTCACTAGACTCCTCTAATATTTCTTAGATATATAACGATTTTTTTTTTGCACTTTTGTTTTTAGAACAAGCTTTAATACTTTATAGTCAAGAAGTCATGTTTTCAGAATTAGTCTAAAATATCATGAGTCCACTTAACTCTGAAACTCTGCTGGTGCAGGAGGAGGAGGTGCAGGAAGACGCAAGGGAGATTCAGCAGGGAAAGCCGTACCACTGGAGGGACTGGTCCATCATCAGGGGGAGGGACTGCCTCTACATCTGGTCGGATGCTGCCGCTCTCGAGCTCTCAAACGGCTCCAATGGCTGGTTCAGGTTCATCCTGGACGGGAAGCTGGCCACCATGTACTCAAGTGGGAGTCCAGAGGGTGGCTCAGACAGCTCTGGTACAAATAACACACTCATGACTAAAACACTTCATGATATCAGCTTTTCTTTCTAGCTCTGGTTGACTCACCTGGCTTTTCGTCTTTGCTCTTATCACTTACACCCCATGTTGATTTTTCTTCTCTCTCTCCCCTCTCTTCCTCCTTCCTCTTCTTTTCCCCCTGTTCTTCTCTTGCGCTTCTTATCTGTTCTCCACACTTTCCTTGAACCCTTCCTCACTTCCTGCAGAGTCTCGCAGTGAGTTCCTGGAGAAACTTCAGCGGGCGAGGAGTCAGGTGAAACCAGTAACAGCCAGTCAGCCAATCCTGTCCAGCGTTGGTCCCACTAAACTGACTGTGGGGAACTGGTCTCTGACTTGCTTGAAGGAAGGGGAGATTGCCATCCACAATTCAGATGGGCAGCAGGCCACCATTCTGAAGGAGGACCTGCCGGGCTTTGTTTTCGAGTCCAATAGAGGAACCAAACACTCCTTCACCGCAGAGACGTCACTTGGTGAGTCATGATAAACACAGGAGAGAAATGGCAAAGTGTAAACTCTCATATCCTGAATCGCACAACAAGTGTTCTGTCAGTCTTCAACTTGTTATTTATGGGTGTGCACAGGTTCAGAATTTGTGACCGGCTGGACGGGTAAGCGTGGTAGGAAGCTGAAATCGAAGCTGGAGAAGACAAAGCAGAAGGTGAAGAGCATGGCGAGAGAGCTGTATGATGACCACTTCAAAGCTGTAGAGAGCATGCCAAGAGGAGTGGTGGTCACCCTGAGGAACATCTCCACACAGCTGGAGTCTTCCTGGGAGCTGCACACAAACAGACAGGTACAAAAGCAATCACAGTTCTGGATAGAGCAGAATGATTCTGTTGGTCGTGAATATGTAGTTATTGTTGTTGTTGTTGTTGTTGTGGTTCACAGTGTATTGAAGGAGAGAACACATGGAGAGACCTGATGAAAACTGCCCTGGAGAACCTGATCGTAGTTTTGAAGGATGAAAACACCATTTCTCCGTATGAGATGTGCAGCAGTGGCCTGGTGCAGGCACTGTTCACTGTGCTTAACAACGTGAGTGAACCTTCAAACATCAAATCCACATTAAATCACATCTATACCAGAAACCTCACGATGATTGTTGTCTGTCTGTGTGCAGAGTGTGGAGCTGGACCTGAAACATGATTGTAAGCCTTTAATGGAGAGAATCAATGTCTTTAAGGCGGCTTTCAGCGAGAATGAAGACGGTGAAAGGTAGCAACATGTTGACAACCTAACTTTAATGATACATGAAAACAAAGCTTATAAACGCCTGAAGATGAGCAGAAATGATTCATGAATAGCTCTTAATTTAATGACTTTTCAGCCCTAATTTAGATAGAATCTCTGAGCTTCAGAGGACAAAGCAAAAATAAGAAATTTGGTACTGAAAAAGGATGTAACTTTGAGATCCTGTTTTCTGACACCTGACTGTTTTAAACAGACTTAGAAAAGAAGAAAACATGGAGAATTTGACCTGTGTTTGTCTATTTGCAGCCGACCAGCTGTTGCCTTAATCCGTAAACTGATAGCTGTCCTGGAATCAATCGAACGTCTACCTCTGCACCTGTACGACACTCCAGGATCCTCATACAACCTGCAGGTAAGTGGACGCCAGCTAGTTCACATCGCAGTGAAAAGACTGCTCATGTGCAGCTGTGTGTTTTAACTCTTGTGCGTTTGTGTGCCAGATCTTGACGAGGAGGTTGCGTTTCCGTCTGGAACGAGCGCCGGGTGAGACGGCTCTGATCGACCGGACGGGTCGCATGTTGAAGATGGAGCCACTCGCTACTGTGGAGTCTCTGGAGCAGTACCTACTGAAGATGGTGATGATGCACTGGACACAACAAAAATACACACTAAGGCTGTGACATATCACACTGCCAGAAACACTGGACAGTATGATGTGGCAGAGATTTCCATGAACTATCAGGATATAATTTTAATGCTGTACCCTCAACAAATACAACTGCGCTTTGGGGAAATGATAATAGAAATGTTCTGTTGTTTCTAACTTTTCATATAAAAGTTGAAGATTTATGGATTTTAATTAGATTTTTGCATCATTATCTTGTGACAGTTTTGTTGTTACATATGCTACTTGTGGTATATGAAGCTGTTCACCATTCAGAAAATAAATGAGATTTCCATAAATGTTTCTTCATGTTTAAAGACTCTAAAAGTGCCATTAAAATCATAAATAACTTGACTCCTCTTCTCTGTCCTGTAGGTGGCGAAGCAGTGGTACGATTTTGAGCGTTCATCCTTCGTCTTTGTGAGAAAGCTGAGGGAGGGACAGACCTTTACCTTCAGACATCAACACGACTTCGACGAGAACGGCATCATCTACTGGGTCGGAACCAATGCCAAGTAAGAAGAACGGATGCAACCAGGACGTAACCTTCTTGCCAGCAGTGTCATGTCACATCGAAGAAAGGAATCAAATGATTCTGTAGGCTCTGGAGTTGTATTTTCTGCAGCATTTTTGCTATGAGCAAGACAAATAGTCTTTGGACTTTTATTAATGGGGTTTGGTTTGATGTTCTTTAAACCTGTTAAATGCACCAAGTTTGAGGATTTTATATTTTCTCTAGTGGTACAATTTCATGATAAATCCTTATCTCTGCTCCATGCAGGACGGCCTATGAGTGGGTAAATCCTGCTGCCTATGGCCTTGTGGTGGTGACCTCGTCAGAGGGGCGTAACCTCCCTTACGGGCGTTTGGAGGACATCCTGAGTCGTGATAGCTCCGCGCTTAACTGCCACACCAATGACGACAAAAACGCTTGGTTTGCTGTTGACCTCGGACTCTGGGTCATTCCCTCAGCATACACCCTGAGACATGCCAGGTAATAAAACTCATGTACACATGGAGAAGCACAGGTAATTTAAGTCATGATGTGTGTACCCCTAAAGTAAAAAAAAAAAAATAGGTGTCAAAAATATAAAGATGTCCACCACAACAAACCAAATTACATCTTTATATAAGACGAATGTACATACACACAAGAGTTTTGGTTGTGTTCTGCTCCTTGTTCTCCTGCAGGGGTTATGGCCGCTCTGCGCTGAGGAACTGGGTGTTTCAGGTGTCAAAAGACGGTCAGAACTGGACGACTCTCTACACTCATGTAGATGACTGCAGCCTTAACGAACCAGGGTACGGCTTACACTTTGTGTCAATAACCTGATCCATTACACAAATAAGTGTATACATGACTCGCAACAGTAAAATCGATGAGCTTCAGAAATTGTTGTAAATGCAATGTGTTCTTTCTTCGAAGAAAGAAGTCCAGTTGCCATGACTCAATCTTCAGACAACGTTACCTGGATGACTGAGAATCTTCACAGACATGTAATGTGTGTGTTTTCACAGGTCAACGGCTACGTGGCCTCTGGACCCTTCCAAAGATGAGAAGCAGGGCTGGAGACACATCCGGATCAAACAGATGGGAAAGAACGCCAGTGGTCAGACTCACTATCTGTCTCTGTCTGGACTCGAGCTGTACGGCACCGTCTCTTCTGTCTGTGAGGACCAGCTCGGTGAGGATGCTGTCTTTAGTCATTTTTACTTTTTCAAACTTCTTATTTATACATTAGGAGACTGATATTAGCTTGTTACGCTCTCTGTCGTCGTCACGCAGGTAAAGCTGTGAAGGAGGCAGAAGCAAACCTTCGTCGCCAGCGCCGCCTGTTTCGTTCCCAGGTGATGAAGTACATCGTTCCGGGGGCGCGGGTCGTCCGCGGCATCGACTGGAAGTGGAGAGACCAGGACGGAAACCCAGCGGGAGAGGGCACTGTCACCGGAGAGGCCCACAACGGTAAGACTCGCCCAGAAAAGACAGACATAAACCTATGATTGACTTGTTATTCATCCACCAGCTGCACAGGACGATGAAGTCAAACTAACAAGTAACACTGATCACTTATCTTATCGTTTTGTCCACAGCAGCTTGTGTCTGTTCAGAGGTTCAGCTGTGTACCAGCAAGTTGTGATTTTGTTTACCTTTTTAGCACGAGCAGACAAAGGGAGACAAACGGGTGTTTCTTTTGTCACAATGTGAAATTCAGGATGCAATAATTAAGCTTTAAATCTGGAATGAACTCTCTGACACCACATCCAGAGAAATCATGACCTGAGGTAAAGGTGGTCGAATCAGTACTGTTTAGTTTTCTTACTTTGGTTTACTTAAGTCAGAAGTGATGCTAAAGAAAACTCAGTATTATAACAAAAACAGTCGACACTGTCATTGCATTTTTTTTTTTTACTTTAAGAAGTTCAACATCTAACTTTTCAGGCACAAATGTGTGTTTTTCACATTCTGGTTTGTTTATATACTTTATAATTGGAGTAATTGGTGTCGCTGTGTACAGCAGGTGTGAACACAGCAGGTTCCTGACAAGACTGAACATCTTTTTATTGATCATTCTCTCCCCGCTTTGACTGGAGAGTTGTTTTCTGTCGATGTGCTGCTGTCACAGTTTCCACATGTTGTTCTTCTCTTTGTGTCCTGGTAACTTGTTAAAGACGCCTAACAGATGGTAAAGAACACAGTCTTAGTAACCAACACTGTTCTTACATTTCTGTCAGAATCAAGATGATCTGATTGGCTCACACTGCATCAGATGATATTTACATAAATTTAGATTAACTTTGAATATTGGAAATCATTTTAATACGCTCACGCCTCCTTTGTTATCATTACATTAAAAGTAATGGTTCCATTTGAATTAAACGCACACATCCCAACAGGTCACCTGGACAGAGATGAGAAACGGTTCGTGGAGCTCGTGCAGGAAGTGATAATGAAACACCTTGCTTCCTCCTCCTCCTCCTCCTCCTCCTCCTCCTCCTGTTCTTCCTCTCATCCTCCTCTTCCTCTGTGCCTCCTGCTCCTCTCGGTGTTTCTGTGTTTTATTCAGATCTGATGTTCTGTCAGTGAGCTCAGCGCATGGAGACGCCACCAGCAGCTCTGTTGATTATCATTTTGTACAAATCACAAACCAGGATGATAGTTATTGTTGTTTAATTTCTTTCTTTGTGGCTTTGACGCTTTGCATTTGCCAGAAATATTTTTCTACTTTTGCTTTGATTGTCATTTCCTGTGACTGTGTTCATATTTTTCTCTCTCATTGCTCCACCTGGACCAAAAACCTCCACAACTGGAGTTTAAAACCATGACAATAGTGAACATGTTGGTGTTTAAAGTCACATTTTAACATTTATACAGGTACCACACTAAATATATTTGACAATTTTAAGAAATTGTATGTATTGTATTCCCTGAATCAGCTTGTTAAGTGAAACAATTGAAGCAGAGGGTGTGGGTGGATGGTTGAAAGGGCACCATGATACTCGATAGTTTCTAGTATTTGATTTTATAGACAGAAATCGGTCAGCATTTGTAAAAAAATCATGTTTTATTTGTTGACTGCCTTTTTTAACTCCCACTGAAGAACAAGAGCTTTTTCTGTTACTACCTGTACAAGACTGAAGTTCTTCCTGACAAATCTGTCAGGACAAAGACGAGCAGCTGTCCCACAGAGCGAAAGACCAAAGTTATGGAATAATACCACAAAATTATTTTAATATTTGTCATTTACAAACTCAACAAGCTGATGGTGACTTTAAATGAACCTTTCACACATATGATGATTCTGTGATCTGGTCCTGTGTGGAGCTGCTTTGACTGTAAGCTGCTTCTCTGCTATCTGTCTACCTCCCTCTGTCACTCTGTCTCTGTCTCTCTCTCTGCCGGGTCTCTGACATCCATCCGTCCGTCTCCCTCCTATCTCTCTGTCCATCCAGGCTGGATTGATGTAACCTGGGATGCTGGCGGCTCTAACTCTTACCGTATGGGCGCTGAAGGGAAGTTTGACCTCAAGCTTGCTCCAGGGTACGACCCTGAGTCGGCTGCAACAGCGCCGTCACCCAAACCTGTCTCATCCACTGTTTCAGGCCCCGCCTCCTCCACAGTGGGACCTTCCACGACGCCGGTGGCCAGCAGCGGCACAACCACCACCACCTCATCATCCTCGTCCACCTCGTCGTCATCGCAGCAGCAGTCGTGGAGCAGCCTGGTGAAAAATAACTGTCCCGACAAGAGCGGGGCCACATCGCTCGGCAGGGCCAGCTCCTCCAGCAGGAAGGGCAGCAGCAGCTCCGTCTGCAGCGTCGCCTCCTCCTCGGACATCAGCCTAAGCTCCTCCGTCGGTCTTCCGGGTGCGGCAGGTCTGCGTCTGGACAGGAGGGCTGAGGGGCTGCTGCTCGACCACGGCTCTGGAGTGGGAGGAGTAATGGGAGGCGGGATCACCTCTGATGGACAGCAGCAGGAGCTGATTGTCGTGCTGTCCTCCTCAGTGGAGGGCGGATCCGGCTCTGCCTCCAGCTCTGGCACGATCACCGCTGACACCTCCGCACCTGGAGATGAAGCCAGAAACAAAGACTCATCCACAGCAACCACCGACCCAGCGACGGCCATCTCTATGGGACTGGTGAGCGTGAGCTCCCCGGACGTCAGCTCTGTGTCGGAGTCATCCAGCAAGGACACGCCTTCCCAGAGGCCCCTGTGCTCAGCGGCTAACGCCCGGCTGTCTGTCAGCTCTCTGCTGGCTGCCGGCGCCCCCATGAGCTCCAGCGCCAGCGTGCCCAACCTGTCGTCACGTGAGGCCAGCCTCATGGAGTCCTTTGTCCGGCGTGCGCCCAACATGTCACGCACCAACGCCACCAACAACATGAACCTGAGCCGCAGCAGCAGCGACAACAACACCAACACGCTGGGCAGGAACGTCATGAGTACTGCCAGTGAGTACTGCAGTATTTTCACACTAAAGCTACTCAATGTTGCTTCACTAACACCATTATTATTACAACATTATGATTAATTGACCAAGACCAACTTTTCTAATAGTCCTCAGTACTTAACTGCAATATTACTAATACTGCACTGCAGCTGTTGAGTATTAGTACTTCATGAGGATTTGTGTCAGGTGTGAGTCAAGAGAGTTTTAGTTTTGAGTGATCTTCTTCATGATGTGTCCGAACAAACTAACATCTGTCTGACTGTGTTTGATATCTGCTCTTACTAACTGTAACCACATTTAAAAGAAACTTCCTGCTTTTGCTGCAGACGTCAGTCCAAACATTTGTAGTCGTGATAGTCTTACTGAGTTCGAGTCAGAAACGATCAGTTAACTGGTTAATATTTGTTTTTGAAGCTCTTCCTGTGAGTAGAAATCTCTTTGCCTGTTGTCGTTTAGGTCGAAAGCAGCAGGAAGAATCTCAGCGTCGCCTAAAAACAATCTAACTGTAACTCTGTATATAACTGACGCTCCTGCCCAACCAGCACCAGATATTCAGGATATCTAACATTTTCTTCAGTACACAAAGTATTATTTACACATTTCTGGTCATAAGATCCAGACTCTCAAACATCTAAAATTCTATTTCTAATATGCAGCACTGGGAAATGTGAATAGTTATGATGCTAACTGATGATACTAAGCTGAAAACAACCTCAGGAGAACTTAGACCATTACATTAAAAGTCCCTGTTGTGTAATTAGTTTACTTATCCCTGTTGTTGTCATAATAAAGTCAGTTGTATTTAATTAGTTATTTAATGAGAATTGAAATCCGTTTCAGGATACTTAACAGGCAGCACTTGGAGTTTGAGTAGTCGCTGATGTTCAGTGAAACTCTGGATGTCTGAGGTTCTGCAGTTGAAAACAATCTGACTCAGGAAGCTGCATCCTGCATAAACCCTGCTCAGCAGTGTAATAACTGTCCAACTAACTGTTCCTGTTGTAAGTCAGACATTACTGAGACCAGATCCTGAGAGGGTCTGCATCCAGCCCAACCATCCTCCAGCCAATCAGCAGCTGTGTCCAGTCAGGCGACTGGAGCTTAACGAGCTTCACCTGCTGCTTCGTCTCCTTGGTTTTTGACCAACTAACTGCCCCTTGTTTGTTTGTGTTTGTTTGCAGCTTCTCCTCTCATGGGCGCTCAGAGCTTTCCTAACCTCACCACCACTGGCACCACCTCCACCGTTACCATGTCCACCTCCATAGTAACCAGCAGCAATAACGTAGCCACGGCCACCACAGGTCTGTCGGTGGGCCAGTTGCTAAGCAACACCCTGACGACCAGTCTGACCTCCACGTCCAGTGAGAGCGACACGGGCCAGGAGGCTGAGTTCTCTCTCTATGGTTGGTGACAGCGCACAGACACACACTGTCACACACTCAGCCTGCTTCAGCTGACCTGCTGTCTAACTCCTCATCATGCAGCAGACTAAGAGGCTAAAACATCACGTGACTCACTCTAATAACTGATGAACACATGTTGTCTGTGTTGTTTTGAAAACGATAAGTTAAACTTACTTAAACATATTTGAACACTAGCCTTGTGGCTAACCCAGAGACTGCCCCACTTGGTTCTGACACTTTGATTCAGGCACCACTTTCATTCTCCGGCACACTGTCTACTGCAGCAGTTTCTGAAGACAATCTCCTTCCTTACATATCTACACCCTGCCCCACTCTAGTCCACACACGTTAAGTCGTTTGATGCAGCAGTTACTAATTTCTGTTGGAGCTAATTAAAACCATGAACATGTCAGGTGGACTTTTTTTGACCAACATTATGTTTATTTTATTCTCGTAGACTTCCTGGACAGCTGTCGTGCCAACACATTATTGGCTGAGCTGGACGATGAGGAGGACCTCCCAGAGCCAGACGATGACGACGATGAGAACGAAGACGACAATCAGGAAGACCAGGAGTACGAGGAGGTCCTGGTACAGAAACGCGTGTTTTGTTGATTTAGATTTAAGTGATAAAGAGGAAGAGAGCGCGAGTGGTGATGGTTGTGTGGTTTCTTTCCTCCCAGGAGGAGGAGGAGTACGAGACCAAAGGAGGTCGCAGGAGGACGTGGGATGATGACTTTGTCCTGAAGAGACAGTTCTCAGCTCTGGTCCCTGCCTTCGACCCCCGACCAGGAAGAACCAACGTCCAGCAAACCACAGATCTGGAGATTCCCACGCCAGGTACAACACACAGAACCACGCCAGAGTCATAACAAATCTTTTTAAGCTGAACACAGATTCAGAGAAAACGTGAGAAAAGGTTGAACGAGTCAAATAATTCTCAGATTAATGATTCACAGAGGAGGAGCAGTAGATGATTTCTGATTGCGGTGACGTCTGAATGTTATAAATTAGATCTTCAGCTGTTAACCCAACAAAGACGATAAATTTAGGTTCACCTGGTCACTTTTATTTACACCTCTCAGCTCCAATACTTTCCTCGTCTGCTGTCTTTTGTCCTGCACGTGTAAAAATCTGATTACACACCTAAGATCAGATTTCTCTAATCCTCTTACACAGTTAGAGGGAACCAGATTTCCCTTTACACAACAAAGCTAATTTACCATGTAAATTTATAAAATAGTCTTGTTTAGTCTTAGTGAAACAGACGTATAAAAATATGCACGTACAATAAAGCAAGGTGAAACTAAGATAACAAAATATAAAAGAACTGGTTCATACTGCAGATATGACATTACTCATATTATCACCACAACAAACAATGCAGTTGTTTTTTACACTTTTGTCTTATTGATTTTTAGTTTCTTTATGTTCTTGTTAACGTGAAGTTTAAAATCCTTTTCTCTGTGCAGGAACTCCTCGTTCTGAGGTTCAGGAGGAGGTGGAGTGTGCTCCGTCTCCTCACCTCTCTCTAACACTGAAAGTAAGTCGGTCACAAAAAGTCGTGTACATGTACCTTCACAATAATTCGGACATCAAGCTCACACCTTTTCTAATGATTAAATCCAGTCACGAGTTGGGACAACAGTTATTTTACAGGTTGATTGTGTGTTCAGGTGGCTGGGCTGGGTACAACCCGGGAGGTGGAGCTTCCTCTGTCAAACTACAAGTCGACCATCTTCTTCTACGTCCAGCGGCTGCTGCAGCTTTCCTGCAACGGAGCCGTGAAGACGGACAAACTGCGACGCATCTGGGAGCCGACCTACACGTAAGAGGAGGCACAGTCTGAATCGTTAGTGTTCACACAGACGAAACATTTTCCACGTTTCACAGATGTTTGAACTGTGGCCATTTGTCCTGCAGGATAATGTACAGAGAGCTGAAGGACTCTGATAAAGAGAAGGAGAGCGGAAAGATGGTGATTGGCACATTTACACACACACGGATACACAGACACACACGGACACACACTGAAGTAAAATACTTTCAGAATGGAATTAAAGTCTGAATTGATGTTTTCCTCCTCCAGGACTTCTGTGAACACAGCGTGGGGGGACGTTCAGGCGGTCTGAGCCCGAGCTCCGTTTTGGCCAATCAGAGCAGTGAGATTCTTGGCGCAGCGAGGGAGGCGGCGCAGGCGAAGGCGGGCTGCAGCCAGAACGCCTGCGGAGTGGAGGACGTCCTGCAGCTGCTTAGAATCCTCTACATCATCGGAGGAGACTCGGCCTCCAACGCACGCACGCTGCAGGAGGGTACGAAACTTTTTCACAGCAACACAACATGGACACAGTAAAACTCATGCTGAGAAACATGAATCCATAGAAACACTAACGGTGCAGGAGGGTACGAACATGCACAGCTCACTGCTCAGTTAGGTTTTGTATATTTACAGCTTATTTTTGGTTTGTCTAATCTAATAAAAACATTTGTTAAATGCGCAGATACACGGACTGTGGGAGGTGCTCAGACATCATCAGTCTGCATGTTTTCACTCTACCTTGAGTTTTGTAATAAACTGATTTTTTTGTGCAGATGTGGACGAGCTGCAGTTTAATGCGTCACCAGAAGAATTCACCAGTAAGAAGATCACCACCAAGATCCTGCAGCAGATCGAGGTCAGTTTGTAATTTTTTTCCTGCTGCACAGTGAATGAAGCAGGTTGTTTCTCTGATTGTTTAAATATTTCACATGGTTTCAGTTTGCAAACATCAGTATGAATTAACAGCTGAAGTTGTTTTGTTTCCCAGGAGCCTCTGGCTCTGGCCAGTGGAGCGCTCCCCGACTGGTGTGAACAGCTCACCTCCAAGTGTCCTTTCCTGATCCCCTTCGAAACTCGACAGCTCTACTTCACCTGCACTGCTTTTGGAGCATCAAGGTGAGTCTGAAACTCGACTTGTCCCTCACAGGTGAAGAGTCCTCCAGGATGTTAATACGTTTGTGATTCAGCTGGAGTGAATGTTTTCATGGGTGTTCTTCTTTTATCTTTCATCCTGCTTTTGTTGCACCTCTTAGAACAGGTGTTCTTAAGTGTGACCTCAGGTCCCACCAGCACCACCACCACAGCTCTTTTCACCTTCACCTTGAGAGCAGGTGTAATCAGCCAGGATAGGCTTATTAGGATAATCGATGGAGGATAAGGCCTCCACAGAAACATTTGTATATGTTTTAAAATTAAATTTTGTCTGGTGTCTGTTTGATACCTGTTGTTTACTTTCTACCTTCTCTGTTCTTTGTCCAGGGCGATCGTGTGGCTGCAGAACCGGCGGGAGGCGACCATGGAGCGATCCCGACCGTCCACCACGGTGAGGCGGGACGATCCCGGAGAGTTTAGAGTGGGTCGGCTCAAACACGAGCGCGTCAAAGTCCCTCGGGGAGAGGCCATGATGGAGTGGGCCGAGTCCGTCATGCAGATCCACGCCGACAGGAAGTCCGTGCTGGAGGTGAGAGGTCACCTAAAAACGGTGCTGACAGTCAGCAGGATTTTTGCAGTATTGTAACAAGAACCAGTGATTAATAAAGAACATCAGAGAAAACTGATGTATTTTATAAATGTATAACAAAATGAAAGCTGAACATTTATGTGACTTCGTAACTGTGTGTGTCCTCAGGTGGAGTTTCAGGGTGAGGAGGGAACAGGTCTCGGTCCAACTCTGGAGTTTTACGCTCTGGTGGCTGCAGAGTTTCAGAGAACATCACTGGGCATCTGGTTGTGTGACGACGACTTCCCAGACGATGAGTCGCGACAGGTGAGATACGACACAGAAAAAAAACTTCATTACATTTTTCTTTATTTTGTTAGAATTTAAATTTAAATGTAGGCAGGTTTCTAACTCCGCTTCTCTTTTGTGTAATAAAATATCTTGATTTCATGTTTCTTAGCTGAAGAGTGTGTCACTAGTTTCCACTTGTTCAGCTCTTTTTGGACAAAAATTCCCAAGCAGCTCAGCTGCCTCTGGACAAACTCTCCTTCCACCAAATGTCCTTGAAACATGGTTGATGTTTTCAGTGCTTCTCAGTTTCATCATCTGACATTTTTCAATGAAAATATTTTAGTTACAGTTGAGTTTTGCTTTTTGCTTCTCCCCGTCTCAGTTTTCTTTTTTCATTTATTTTCTAACTGGTGAGTGGTTTCCTGTAAAGCATCAGTAGCCTGAGCTGTGTCCTGCATGTTTCAGGTGGACCTGGGTGGTGGTCTGAAGCCTCCTGGTTTCTACGTGCAGCGCTCCTGCGGTTTGTTCCCGGCTCCGTTCCCTCAGGACAGCGAGGAGCTGGAGAGAATCACCAAGCTCTTCTACTTCCTGGGCGTCTTCCTGGCCAAGTGCATTCAGGACAACCGGCTGGTGGACCTGCCCATCTCTCAGCCCTTCTTCAAGCTGCTCTGCATGGGAGACATAAAGTCCAACATGAGCAAGCTGCTGTACCAGTCCCGCAGCTCGCCGCAGGGCCACGACCCCGACAGACCCCACCTGCAGCCCTTCCTGCTGCTGTCCGAGGTGCAGTCGGAGGCGTCCACCGAGGAGAGCCAGGAGACCTACTCTGTGGGCAGCTTTGACGAGGACTCAAAGTCTGAGTTCATCATGGACCCACCAAAACCCAAACCGCCTGCCTGGTACCACGGTATCTTGACCTGGGAAGACTTCCAGCTCGTCAACCCTCACAGGTCAGACTGATGCAGGAAGATCTGTAACGGAGTTAAAGTATGAAACATCACTTTAACGATGCTACAGCTGCTCGTTGGTAAACAGGAAACAGTGATATATTAGTGATACAGACGTTTATTGTTTACTGTGGCGTCTCCACCTCCTGCCGCACCTGCCGGTGGAGCTTTAACGGACTTGTGAATCTGCTCTGTCACCATTTAATGATTTAATTTATGGTGCAGCAGTTACATCGTTTAAACAAATGAGAAACTCTCATCGACTTTTTCCTCTCATTCACTCCTCCACATTTCTTCCTGCAGGGCGAGTTTCCTGAAGGAGGTGAAGGAGCTGGCCGTGAAGAGGAGGCAGATTCTGACCAGTAAGAGTTTATCTGAGGATGAGAAGAACACCAGACTGCAGGACCTGATGCTGAGGAACCCTCTGGGCTCTGGACCCCCGCTCAGCGTCGAGGATCTCGGGTAAAACATGCATCAGATTCATTAATAAAACTCACGAACCGATTTAAAAGCAACAACATGACAAACACGTGTACGTCAGTGTTTTAACATATATTATATAAATCATCAAGCGTGTGAAAGTAAAAAGCAGCTTTTCTCTTTCTGCAGGTTAAACTTTCAGTTCTGTCCGTCGTCAAAGGTTCACGGTTTCTCTGCTGTGGATCTGAAGCCGAACGGAGACGATGAGGTAAAAACAAACACCACAGACGAGAGACGAGTTTCGATCTGTGTGAGTTTGTGTTAACTGGTGTTTGTGTGTGTAGATGGTAACCATGGAGAATGCAGAGGAGTACGTGGAGTTGATGTTCGACTTCTGCATGCACACAGGCATCCAGAAACAAATGGAGGCCTTCAGAGGTAAACACCCACACCTTCACACCCCCACCCACTGAGGGGATTCCTGACCAGAGCGTCTGTACAAAGTGTTTGAAACCTGTCAGTGAAAATAATTTCCCGCCTCCTCATGTGTCGTGTCAGCGGAGCGACGGCGCTGAACGTGTTTTGTGACACTAAACTAACAGTTCACGTCTCAGAGGTTTTTCCTGTTCCTTTCTCTCATCCTCCTCAGAGGGGTTTAATCGAGTGTTTCCCATGGAGAAGTTGAGCTCCTTCAGCCATAAAGAGGTTCAGATGATCCTGTGTGGGAACCAATCACCTTCCTGGACTGCTGATGACATCATTAACTACACTGAACCAAAGCTGGGCTACACCAGAGACAGGTACAGCCTCACCTGTCTCCTCAACATTTCACCTGCTGCTCATTTTTATCTTCAGTCCTAACTTCTTCCTCCTCCTCCTCAGTCCCGGCTTCCTGCGCTTCGTCAGAGTTTTATGTGGGATGTCGTCTGATGAGAGGAAAGCTTTCCTGCAGTTCACCACCGGCTGCTCCACACTGCCCCCCGGTGGCCTCGCCAACCTGCACCCCCGCCTCACCATCGTCAGGAAGGTAGTAATCTTTCCCCAGAGAAGATCGGAGGTGATGACAATGATGAAATGTTCTGTTGTGAATCTGATTGGCTGCTGCCTTGTCCTCAGGTCGACGCCACAGACTCCAGTTACCCATCAGTCAACACGTGTGTTCACTACCTGAAGCTTCCTGAATATTCGTCCGAGGACATCATGAGAGAGCGTCTGCTGGCCGCCACCATGGAGAAAGGCTTCCACCTCAACTGAGCTCCACCCGCCACACTGAGCATGCTCCTCCAGACAGATCCGCCAGCCAATCGACTGACTGACCGACCGCTTGCCGGAGGAGGAAGAGGAGCAGGGAGGTTTTGTTACAGAATAAAATGAAAGAAAAGCTCCCTCCTCGCATCCTTAACGCCTCCTTCACTTGTCTCCTTCATCAGCAGCATCCTCCTCCTCATCCACCTGAGCTGCTGTCGTGTTGCTGCAGGCTGCTGTGTGTGTGTGTGTGAGATCTTCCTCCTCCTCCTGCCTGTTCTCAGTTTAGTGCCTGGTTTGACTCGTAGCTTGTTTTCAGTTTGTCCCCCTTCGATCATGCTCCTCCGTCTCCTCTTTTTGTTTTATTGCTTTTTGTTTCTGTGCGTGTGTGTGTGTGTGTGTGCGCGACAGTTTTCAGGTTGTTTCTGACTGGCTGTAAAGGTCAAAGGTCAGAGTGTGTTTGGTGTTCTTTTACAATGAAGCTATAGAGACAGAAACACTGGTTGTGTGCGAGGCACATCTAAAGAGGAAAAAAGAAAAGCTCTGCTCTCCCTGTATTTTCTTTGTATATTATAAACATTTATTTAACTCAAGTTGCAGTTTGAGGTAAACAGATATTTTCAAATGTGTATGCTCCAAAATAATCATTAAAATGTTTGCAAAGTATAAAGTAAAGACTGAGTCCTGTGGTTTGAAATCTTCACCATGAACACAGATCATCACACAGACGTAGTGATTTTAAACACTAGCATCACCTTTTCTCGTCTGGAGCCAGCTGAAAAGTGTTGATCTCAGTCGTGATCTTTATTTTCATACAAATCTTAAGACCTTAGTTATTTATTGTGTAAGTGCTGAGGGACAGCTGGGGTTTTCAGTTTGAGCATGTTCTGCAGCGGTCTGCTTCAGACTTTGCTCTGAAGTGATGAGTAACATCCTTTAACCTCCTCACTGTCTGCAGTTTGTTGCTGTAAATTAATTCATAATTACACAGTGAACACATTGTTATACTGTAGGATATAAAGAAATTGGAGCAGTTTGTAGTTTGATTTTATTTAAATAATTGAGAAGTGCAGGAAGCAGCAAGTCACGTAGTGAAGCTGAGCTTTATGAAAACAAAGTGATCAGAGTGAGAAACACACTAAGTTCACTTTGTGGCCTCCTGGTTTGTTCCAGACGAGCCGTGTTGTCCTGCACCAGTCAGACACAGCTTTATTCAGGTACGTGCATCATGAAGGAAACCGCACATGATGACCGTAAATATCACAGGACCAGAAACCGTAACGCTGCTGCCTCAGCACAGTCACCTCACCTCAGACCTCAATGACTTGGTCCAACAAGATTTTTGTTCCATTAATCTTCAACCCATCGAGCAGATTTCCCAGAAAACCCACCTGCGGGTCCCGACGCCCGAATGAAGTGAAGCTGCACTGATCTCACAGGTCGAGCTGCAGCTTCACTCTGTGATTCTGCAGCAGGTTTCTGACGTCACTTTCCGTCTCAGCTGTCCATCATCTTGTCGAGCGCGGTGAGCGGAGCGAGAATCCGGCTCTTGTTTGTCTCCACAATGTGACCGTTCTGGATCATCTCGTCCAGGATGATGTGGACTCGATCCAGGTTGAACATGATCTGACGATGTGGATTCAAGGTACAAACTGAAGGTCAGAGCCAGAAAAAAAGAAGCTGGAAACTAGATTGTAAATGATTCATAAAGGATACGTCCAGTTCACTCTGTGGGAAACAAACACAGCGTCAGTCAGAACAGGCCCCACACAGCTACAACATCTCTGTCCCCCACACAGCTACAACATCTCTGTCCCCCACACAGCTACAACATCTCTGTCCCCCACACAGCTACAACATCTCTGTCCCCCACACAGCTACAACATCTCTGTCCCCCACACAGCTACAACATCTCTGT
>JAUYWH010000014.1:586629-620672 GCA_034779795.1 Ctenopoma multispine
GTCCCTCCTCCTGTCTGTCCCCCTGCCTCTCCTCCTGCCTGTCCCTCCTCCTGTCTGTCCCCCTGTCTCTCCTCCTGTCTGTCCCCCTGCCTCTCCTCCTGCCTGTCCCTCCTCCTGTCTGTCCCCCTGCCTCTCCTCCTGCCTGTCCCTCCTCCTGTCTGTCCCCCTGTCTCTCCTCCTGTCTGTCCCCCTGCCTCTCCTCCTGCCTGTCCCTCCTCCTGTCTGTCCCCCTGCCTCTCCTCCTGCCTGTCCCTCCTCCTGTCTGTCCCCCTGTCTCTCCTCCTGCCTCTCCTCTTGAGTTTTCCTCACCTCGGTGTCTGAGACTCCGACCACGATGTACAGAGCAGCGTACTGACGATAAACCAGCCTGAAGTCTTTGTACTCCACAAACGAGCACTGGAAACAGACAGGAGCAGAGTTAAAGGAGCATGTCGCTGTTTTTATACTTCTTTAAAACCTAAACATCGTGTGCGCTTCAGGGACCTGGTCTTTCTTGCGGCTCAGGCAGCAGCGGACCACGTCGGCCTCCAGCGCCGCCCTCCTGCTCAGCTCCACGGGCTGATAATACCTGGACAGCCTGGTCTGACCCTGCCGGTTCACCATCAGCACGAACTTTATCATCTTCCTCCACCGCAGCAGGGGAGAAGACATGATCGATTAGAGCTCAAACACGTGATCAATAAATCTTCAATCAAAACAGACTGTTTTTAACTCTTTAAACTCCAAAGCTTTTATGTTGTAGAACACGGACTTAATATTTTAACTTACGTAACGTTTTTAGTCGGGTTCCTTTTTTTATTATTAGTAGTATAACATAGATGATTAAAATATTTTTAGACTCTAACTAGTCTGTGATGCTCTGATTCCAGGTATTACAACAACAAACATTTTAATACATGTTCGTAAAGGCCGCTGAAGAACATTTCTCAAAATCTGTTTACGGCTTGTTGCTGGGTGTCCGGAGCGCACTTGAAGGCATCATATCACTGTGTATTTACACAGTTTAACGCTGAGATTAACTCCTAAATAATTATTCTGTGTCTGGCTACTAAAATGTAAACGTAAAACTGTGTCACCTTTCGATTATTAACGTGAAGGTGAATTTAATTTCACTTACCGTTAGCTCGTATCTGACACTGCAGCTAAACGAGCTTCAACACTGAGGTTAAAACACCAACGGTGTAGCTAACTACTGTTAGCTTCCTTCTAATGTTAAAATCTGATGTTTTTACACACGGAAGCGTCGCTTTGTTTCAGTCTGAAAGTTAAATCACAGTAATATAAGTGTAAAACAAACGACAGGTTTCAGTTTCCGAAGATGTGAAGCTAACTATAGCTGTTAGCATTTCTAGCGCCTGCTCAGTAAACCGCTCATCTGATGCGTTCAGGAATAGCGGAGGTAATTGTAAATAATATATTCAGACATGGATCACAGATTTCTGTGCTGAACTGTGTTTTATTTATGCACCAGCTGGTGGCATCAGCGTTGTACATTTACAGGTTCTCTACATGACGTCTTTAGGTTTATGGTTTTACAAACATTGTTGTTGTTCCAGATATTTTGTTAGTGTGACAACAGTATTTAATACAATCTGTTCTCCTATGTTATTTTCATTTTAAACACAAAAATGCTCTGGTGGAAAAAATGTTTTAGTTCTTTACTTAAGTATAAAATGCTTTTCTATAAGTTTTATATATTATTTTAAATGACAATATTATATTGTTACACTAAACAGTTTACTGTTGTGGCTACTCGTGGTGAAGCTACTTTACTTTTATCTACTTATAAATAATTGTATCTACTTTATATAGAGTAAGAACAGAACATTGATGCTTGTACATAGTGCACGCTTAATTTTTACCTTTTTGCCAATTTACGTCTCTTTACGGCATTTATTTGTCCTCTATGTGGTAATTGTATGTCTTTTTGTTTGTTTGGAGTTTTCCTGTAGGTATTCGACAGATTTTCTAACAAGATGTCCCGTGGACCTGCTCGGTGAAGTAAACGTTTGTATTCGCTGCCTGTGATTCGGCTACTTTATCGGGTTCAGTTTGTAGTTTGAATTTCCTACATTTTCCCTGCGTCCTGAACGACACATTTTAGATGACAGGAGAAAACCAGGATGGATCTGTCCCGTCATGCAGCGCGGCTGGGTTCTCCCTCCGTGATCGTCGGATCCAGGGGGAGAGAACGAGCAGTAATGGCGGCCGGTTAGATCCACACACAAACACCGCGTCCGCAACCAGCCACACTCACTGCAGCCCTCCGGGGGCAGCCAGCCTCGCACACCGCGGCGGACACAGCGATACAGACACGGAGCTGAGACACGGGCTTTAGCGGGAAAGGGGATTATTCAGCGGAGCGTTGCTGCCTGGGACTTTCCTTCTACTTTTCTGAAAAAAAAAACAAAAAAAACATGGAAGAGCACCCCGGCGGAGGAGGGGTCGGAGCGGGCACCCAGCGTCAGTCTTCGCCGCAGCAGCAGCAGGGGAACAACAGCAGCTCTAATCCGCCGATCGGAGGTGGAGGAGTCATGGTGCCGCACCAGCCGGACGAGCTGCCCCGACCGCAGCAGCAGTACACCATCCCCGGCATCCTGCACTACATCCAGCACGAGTGGGCCCGGTTCGAGATGGAGAGGGCGCACTGGGAAGTGGAGAGGGCCGAACTCCAGGTTAGCCCACTTAGCTTAGTCTAGCGCTGAATGCCGATCGGGCTAACACAAGTTAATAACTACAACAATCAGGCACGGTATCGAGTGGATAGGTTTCTAAAGTAGAATATTAGTTTTATATAGTAATACAACCATATCTAACCTCCTCCTAACATTTACATGAAAAATTATCGTAAGTTTTACAGTCGCTAACCCGAATGTTTGTAACCTAGCCGGCTAAGTAGCTAAGCTAACGACTCACGAATAGCGGAATTCGCCGGTTTACCGTTAGCTCAGCTGGAGCTAGCTGTTAGCTTCATAGCGCTGTCAAAAGATAAGTTAGCAGCTAGCTCCAGTCCAGCTCTGTCTCTTTCCTCTTTTTCTTTAGCTTATGGGTTTCTGTCTTCACAACTACGTGTTAATATGAAACCGCTTTGGCTGTGGGCCTGAAACGAAGAAAATGTTAGTAAAGGAGAAGTGAATTCACCTGACTGTCAGTTAATATCTTTATTCAGCCATTTTGGTTTGTCACGCTAGCTAAGGTAAGGTTTGCTGTGATGCTAATAGCGATGAAAGCAGTACTCAGGGAGTTTACTGAAGCTAATTTGTTAATTTACCTGGCTCAAAAACTCTATTACAAGATAACATGGGTATTTTCTTTTATAAAATAAGTAGTGACTAAAAAACATTTCCCAAAAAACCGCAGTAGTTGCAGTGGAATTAAATTGACTAGGAATGAACGTGATTTTAACATAAAGTATATCAAACTGTAGATATTTGTTCATCAACCCGAGTATTTATGATTTATTTCTACAAGAGTGTTCCTACAGAAATTGGTGGAAAAAGTATTGACGTTCTGAGTAACAATACAACAGTGTAGAAATACTCTATCACAAATAAACTGCAAGTAAAATCCTACTGGATAATGATTATTAATGAAGTAATCTGTTTAGTTTTGGTTGTTTTAAATTGTGTGTCATTTGAAATATTTGTATAAAGTAAAAAATGTTTGGTATGATATCTTAAAATGTCTCACTGTGTGAAAAATATAAAGATGTTCTCTCAAATATTCAGAATCGATGAAATAACTGACATTTCACAATATGTAGAGTTTCAGGAATTAGTTGGTTAATTGATTATTTAGATTACAGAAAAAGAACTGGCAGCTAGTTAGTCTGAAAAGCACAGAGAATTAATCAGACCGTTTCTCCCTGTTTTTCTTTATTGCTCAGTATGTTTTTTGTCATATCTTCGCCAAGACCATAAACCCTCCTTATTCACTGTGTAAACTAGTTTCACCTCTTTTCCTATAACCTCACCTCATATCACTTCCCAGCAGTGTTTCTATTCGTATGACGTGATGCTTTGCAAACACTTTGTTCTCTGATGTCAGTTTGTTTCAGCCAAGAAGATTTTCACTTAAAGCCAATGGCACTAGAGAGAAAGCAGCATGTTCTACTCAGCAGCTTGTTTCTTTGTCCCCTGTCAGTCACGTCCTCCCCAGGTGTACCACTCTTTTTATAAAAGATGACTTGCTGACTGTCCATGTGCAGCAACTTGGAACCTAAAAACAAACGGTGCCATGTTTTTGTCATTTTGTTTTGCCAGAAGAAATAAATCCTTCACCTACAGTTTTATAACAGAGACATTAGATAAATTATTTGAACAGTATTGAATGAAGAAATCAGCTTTTTGGTAACTTTGGTTTTTATCTGATGTAAATGAATCATCCTTGAATAAGGAGATCAGTCTCAGTGTGTAGATTTGTGTTAGTGATTGTTGCAGGACGACACAGTGAATTGCTGTAACGTGTGACAATTTGTGTGTTGTTCGTAACACACCCAGCAGCAATGACAGGGTCTCGTCCACATTGCTCTGCTCTGACTTGTTGTGCTGTGACTCTGGATGCCTTCT
Organism: Ctenopoma multispine; assembly: GCA_034779795.1. Classification (NCBI taxonomy): domain Eukaryota; kingdom Metazoa; phylum Chordata; class Actinopteri; order Anabantiformes; family Anabantidae; genus Ctenopoma; species Ctenopoma multispine. The sequence continues at coordinate 591,198 of JAUYWH010000014.1, forward strand.
GCATGACTCTGTCAGAGCTTCCGATAAGACACGAACGTGAGTGAAAGTGTCGACATTCCTATTTGTTAAATTGTAGGAGGGTGATGACTGGGTAATAACTGTAAAGGCAGGAAACGCTCACGTGAATGTTCCAGAACCAGAGTCACTAACATTTAACATTTAATTACGTTATTTAGTTTTCTTATGTCTTTACTCATTAAATTCTTACAAAGCTCCATTTCATATTGAATTTAAATTGTAATTTAAATGAATTATTTGCCTCTTGTTTTAGTGTGAATGGAGAGAACAGAGATGTTGGAAATCATTTCTAAATTATAGAGAAAACCTTATTTGGATTGAAAAGGGTGACGAACTGAGGTAAAAAAACAACCAGATAAAACGCTTTTCTCTGCTTGTCACAGACACACAACAGTGAATCACTGTGAGAACTGTGTGTTGCTGTTGTTGTTGAACGTTTCTGTCTCCAAACACACTCTGAGGCTTTTTAATCTGTTATTGGTCTAATTTGCCTAATCTTCATGCTTCCTCAGACGAGCTGAAAATAGACTATATGCTCTATATATCTATATACTCTGAAGCCTTTCTCTGCTGAATGTCTAAAAGTGCTTTAACATATTAGAAAACTTTGATCAAGGTATTTGTATAAAATCTAACTCGGCCTGTTTGTGTTCATTGATTAAAGTCACTGTAAATTGTGGATTGGATGAAATGATGACGTATATTCAGTCACTGATTTCTTCCTGCACAGTGAAACAATCACATTGGTTCAGTTTGTTCATGTTCACTGTGTTAACTGGGAAGAGGCGACAGACTGAGCTCTGCCTGCAATTTCAGTATCATTTTATCCAGGAGGAAGATTCTTCCACCGACAGCATACTTCACTTTTACTCTATGCACACGCAGCAGGTCGAACTCCTGATTTTAAATTGGTTGATTTAACAGTGGAATCGCTCAGTGAAGATGTGAATTGTCCTGTTAAAGCTCCACAGGAAGAAGAAGCAGATGAGTTATGTGGTCCAGGCTTGTTAAAGAGACCTGAGCAGTAAAATATTGATGCTGAGTCTGTATGTGCTGCATTAGAGCATCTGGAGGAAGTGAGGACCGAAACATCCTAACTTCCCATAAAGATGCTGACGCGCTCCACACCCTGACCTGACACATGCTTCTACCTACACATGAACAGTGGTTTTAAATTCAGGATCAGTGAGTTATGTCAGACGTCCATGGAGCAGTGTGTCAGATGGTTCAAGATGTTCTGTTCTTGATTCCAGCAGCTTCTGAGGTTGTGATGTAAAATGCTTCATGTTTGTCACTGTGGGAACACAAAGGCTCACTCTGACTAGCTGTGATGTTTTTGTAATCCGCGTAGGAGATTAGAAAGATCTGGTTTTCCCTAGCTAGACTTCTCCTGGAGAACGTGCCAGTTTCTGTATATGTGTATCCAAGTTTTTAAACAGCTTTTTACAAGTGTGCATGTGCAGGACAAAAGTCTGCAGACAGAAAGTAGTGGAGTGCTGCAGCGGAGATTAAACCATGTTATGTAGAAGCAGCAGGTGAGAGTGAAGGGCACCAGCAGGGTTTTCAGTCTGTGCTGCATGTATACATCAGTTTACAGTAACCAGATTACTACATGTTACCTGATTACTTGTGGAACCTATGTGTAACTAAAGAAGTGAAGTGATAAGACAGCAGGATCAAATATGTTATTACCAACACCAGATTACACGTGTCAGAAGAAAACGGTAGAGAAACTGCTGCGAGTCAGATCAGATGACTGAAGTTCACTGTTATAAACAGATAAAGTTTCTTATTAAAGCCATTTTAGAGCAGATGAGACATGAAACAGCAGCGTTCCTACCCTCCGACAGCTCAGATTCTAGCTTCAGGAGGATTAGTTTTAGGAAATTCTTCTCCCCTGCAAAAACTTTGAGTGTAAGGTTACATGTATCTGTTGTCACCACTTCTGCTTTTGTTTCCACTGTTCTCAACAGTTCCAGGAACCAAATTTGAGCTCCGCATACAAACTGATGCCATTTCCAGATTACAGGTATTTTCAGGTGTTGATGACCGAGCTGTGACATCCCTGGAGTGCTGCATAGAACAGACATAAAACGTCTTGAGGGTTAAAGAGAGCAGTCTCACATTTGACAACGATAACTTGGATTCAACAGGGTTGAGTGTAATTCAGATGTGATGTAAGGACTGTTGGTTGACGGGAGCTTCTTTACAGCTCTCACTGGTGCGTACTGCAAGAGCATTGGACTCTGTTTGGACACAACCACATTTTGTTGGTGATACAAACACAGTCGAGCGTTTTCATGTGGTCTCTGTACCTGATTGTCCAGTTTCTTTCACACCTGTAGCACACGAGGATGCAATCGGAGTGAGACGGGTTCTCACCTACTGGAACTATTTGGTCTGTTATGTTCCCTCTGCTACTCTTCAGAAGGTTCTGGTGACTGCTGCTGAGCCAAACAGTGCAGGAAATGTTACAGGAAGGGAACAAGACTGTAGAAAAATAAAGGGTCACACAGTGAAGAATTATCAGTGACAGTCTGACCGATACTGGATGTGAGACCGATATCGACACCTGATTCTCAGATTCGACTGTGACCTGTTGGTGTCTTGTTTGTTCAGCCAAAAGTCTTAAAACCTCAAAAGCTGAAGATGAAATTTATTTCATAAAAAAATCTGGAATCACAATATTTGGGCTCATTTCGCTGTTTGTTTCTTGAATGGAATAGAATTCTAGAATATTTAGAAGTAGTAGCAGATTCCTTTTACCCCAAAATATTATCGACTGTAGTTTTGTGGCTCATCGTCAGACTCTTAAACATGGTTCTCGTTGGTAGAACAGGTTAATGGGGTTTAGGGTTGTCTTGTGGTCTGTAGGATTAGAAAAAGACCGTTTTCTGCTCTGTCAGACAAAACACATCGGTACGACAGGAGCAGCCTCTCTTTTAGGTGTGAGCGCCTCATTTTGCCTTGGCTGGTCAGGATTACCCTGTTCCGTCTCACGTTCCCTTTCGTCTGTGTTTCTTTGTGTGCTGACAACAACACAAAACCCAATATGTAAATGTTGGCTGGATGATTTCACTCTTGCTCTACAACAAGTGGTTTGGTGAGCTGGACTCTGTTTTGAACTCTGACCACTGCAGGAACCTGAGTATCTCATTGTTACAGAAACAGGAAGGAAAACATCAGCGTGAAGTTTGTGTCAGTACTGCAGACGTGAACCAACAGAACATAAAGACAAGGTTGTCTTCATCACAGACCTTTACGGACTCAGTAAAGTGAAGAACTGTATAAATGCATCACTAGAAGAACATGTCACCAGAGTCTCAGGTTACAGGTCGTCTTTCTGCCACGATTGTCTTTCTGTGTCATATTGTACAGTCGTTTTAACAGAGACGGTGATCAGCAGATAACTTACTGATTCTTTATTTTTCAGCTTCTCACATATGAAGATTTGTTTTTATCATCAGGTTGTTTTTAGATTATTAGTTGGATAAAACACTGAGAAGTTTTTTTTCTCAATTATCAACTCATTGTGATTTTTTTTAAATATACATTTCACACTCCCACAATAATACCATGGAGGTCAAAGGTCACGCTGTTACCTGAGGCGTGTTGGTGGTTGTATCAGTAGGTTGGGCAGCGCTGTGGTGGCTCCGTGTTTTGGTAAAGAGGGCAGGGCTGCAGGACGGGAGGCTGTGATTAGGCGTCCTGGCCTACTGGGCCCTGCTCTGACAGCCCCGTCCCAGCTGGATGCTAAAAGTAGACGGGCCTGAAATAACACACACACACACACACGCCGAGGTTCAACAGTCTGTCAGTCACAAACTGAAGAGGTTTAAAGCAACATGACAACTTTTGTCAGATTAAACATGAAACCTTATTCATTAATTATTCTTTGTCATAACTTTTAGTGTGCATGATGCGTGTGCATGATGCGTGTGCGTGTGTGTGTGTGTGAGTGATGCAGTTGAGGAATGGCCCTGATGACTCCTGCACCTCATTCCCTCAGTTTAGTTCAATCGGGTCTCTCAGCCTAGTAAATCTGTCCCAGTGAGCTCACCTCATATGCACACACACATCTTAATCATCATCATCACCCCGGTCCTCTGACCTCACTCTTTCTCACTCCCTAAGGAGTGCTTGATTCATGGTCACCAGGTGCACAGGGTGGGGAGGGGTTGTGTGACTTCAGCCTTAAGCTGAGAACAGACCAGAAAGCTCCAGTGATCCAGATGAAGTGGCTGTGAAGAGATTCGGAGTTAGCAGCTGCTCTTTACGGGACAAACGCACAGTTCAGACTCGAACCACAGGATCATGTTTAGATTGGTCCAGAGTCTAGTGGTAAAAGATCAACAGGTGTAAAGTCATGTTGACGCCTCCAACTGGTCTGCGAGTCGATCACAGAGCGGGAAAAGTTCATTCTAAACCTGGTAATAATCAGAAAGTCCAGTCCAGTCGGTACTGTTGGAGCGTTGTTTCATAGAGGTGTAGGTGAACTAACACATCTGTCACGTGTCGTGATTAATTCCCCATAAATGTCGATGACTCACACTGAAGTCACTGCTCTATTGACTCAGGAGAAATGTTCCTCTCCTGAAATCACCAACCACCGTAACCCCCAAACCCTGCCAGTTTGCCTTCAGACCCCAACCCCCGGCCATGGGTTCCCTGGAAGAGAGCCCCCAGTGTGTGTGTTGGTATAAATAGTATCAGTGTTGGGTTTCAAGGAGCAGCTGCTCACAGATGGACAGAGAGACAGACAGATGGACAGGGACACAGAGAGACAGGTGTGGGCAGTCGGAAAAGAAGTGCTGCTGTTTGACAGGTGATGGATGTGATGTGGAAGTTTTAATGTGGAGGGAGTGTGTCTCTCTACCTCCGACATGTTAGACAGTGCTCACCTTAACATTAAATCCAAATTATCAACAGTAGGTGCAATACGAGTTTTATATCCAAGTAACGATGTGTATGAAGTGTGCAACCTCTGTTCCGACCATGTCCGATCCATGTCTGAAGTTCCTGGGTAAAATCCTCAGCAATGTCAGAGTCAACAAATGTAAGAACTTTCATGGATTCAAGATTAAAGCAGAACTGAAACCAACAAGTTGTTCTTTTTAACAAACTGTCTTTAAAGGGCCATTGAGCTGTTTTGTATTAGTGACTCAGCAGAAATAAAACTTGCCTCTGTTTGACCTCTGATTCTGTTCGGTGTGCTGGATGACAACTGAATTAATCATCTTTCTGTCTGCGTTTGTCCAGGCGAGGATAGCGTTCCTGCAGGGGGAGAGGAAGGGTCAGGAGAACCTGAAGAACGACCTGGTTAGAAGAATAAAAATGTTAGAATATGCTTTAAAGCAGGAAAGGTAAGAAATGACTTTATAGCTCATCTCTGAGGTAACGTGACATTATCCGTGTAACAAACTGCTGAGGTTTCGTGATTTAGGTCTTTTACTATGTAAAATGTAAACATGATCCCAGGAAACACATTTACACTGTTCGTTTTAATAAATACACAAAATCTAATTCAGTCTGATTTAAATCTGATCTTCTTTTATTAAACTGTAGTGTTTACCGTTAGTTAAATGTTGAAACAAATATATTTGTGAATAAGAATGTTTGTTTACATTTATATATGAGCAAAGGGAGTCAACTTGGAAAAATATTACATCTGTGAATTACAGACTTTTACCGAGGATCTTATTTTAATTATTGAACCTGGAAGCTGTGGTTTGCAGCTAAAGACTGTTTTGTGATGTTTTCTCTTGTCTGTTTACGATTTTTGGACCTTAACATACTTTGTTGTGTTTCCTTCTCAGAGCAAAATATCACAAGTTAAAATATGGAACAGAGTTAAACCAAGGGGAGATGAAGACGCCAAGCTTTGAATCAGGTAGGTGACACATCATAGAACATGAGGAACGTAAGGAGGGACTGTGGACATGCGGGGTGATTCACTGACCTACAGTCTCTGAATCCATTCTTGTCTTGTCCAGAAACACACTTAATACTGTCTCATCTTCCTCCACTTTAATCTGTTCTCTACATTCTGCTGTCTCTTAAAGTGTAAAATAAAGATAAAAAAGCTTTAAATCTTCTGATACATACGTTCAGTGTACTGACCTACTTTTCTTACATTTTACACAGCGTACCAACTTGTTTGGAATCAGGGTTATAGGATCCTGCTGCTAATAGTTTACAGACATAAACAGAAAAAATCTAACTATTCCCATTTAGTTTGGTTTGAAACTTCTAGCGGGGGTTTATCAGTATTTCCAGTGTTCAGTGTTTGTCTCTTCTGTCTGCATTTGTCCTTTAGACACCAAAGACTCAGAGGTTTCTGCTGTTCCTGCCAACAGTCAACTCACCTGGAAACAAGGAAGACAGCTACTCAGACAGTAAGAACTTTCCCTTAATTCCACTTCAAGCCTTTTCACCTCCCTGGATTTGTTTTTTCTATTCAGCGTTAAATAGTTTAAAGGTTTCCACAGAGAATCTTTAAGAGAATTTGCTGGAAGATCCTAGTTTATCATTAAAGTATTGATAAATGCCCCAGATGTCTTCTAGTGTCTAGAGTCCAGACCCTCTGTGTTTGTGTATTTTCAGGTACCTGCAGGAAGTAGGGTACACAGACACCATCCTTGACGTTCGTACTCAGAGGGTTCGCTCCCTGCTTGGCCTGTCGGGCTCTGAGCAGAATGGGTCAGTGGAGAACAAGAACCTGCAGCACCTGATCAACGGGACGGAGCGCCGCAAGGACAGCAAGAGGTTCACACTCAGATCACACACTCGTGCTGCGTCTGGGGTTAAATATTCCACAGAGCTCATGTGTAACTGTGTGTATCTGTGTTCAGGAGTCCAGGTGATGTTCTAGAGACGTTCAACTTCCTGGAGAACCCAGAGGACAGCGATGAAGACGAGGATGAAGAGGGAGACCTGATGGATGACATCACCACAGACAAGCACCACCGACCCAAGAAACACAAGACCAAGGTAGACCTCTCATCATCTGGGCTCTGCTGTCATCCAGTAGATGCTGTCACAAACAAAGCTGGATGAACACGGGGAAATAAGAAACCTTTGTGAAAAGTAACGGTACCGTCCCGTCATACGGAAGTCTGCTCCTTCACTGCAGGAACAGAAGCAAACCCTGGTTTGACCTGACGCCTTTTGAGTTGTACCTCATGTATGAGCTCAAAACGAAGCAGCTAGCGCAGTTTCATATTTTATAATTTAAGACATTAAAGCAGTTAGAGCAGTGCAAAATGAAGCAGGTTGTAAAAGCTGATGACAGTGATCAACTGAGGATATAATGTTCCACAACAAAACAGTTGTCAGCTTTGTGCAGAATGCAGAGGAAACGTTGAGGAGCAGATTTACACTTTCACAACTGCTGACATGTAGCTGCAGGCAGAGTCTCACCTGAGCTTAATGAGCAGAAATGTGAGAAACAAAGTGATTCGGAAATAAATGGTTTGTAACTACAACAGTTAGATTTATGTAGGATTCAAAGCTTTAAAGTTCAAAATAAAGGAGCTCTGTGCAGTTTTTTTCCCACTGCTTATCTGTATCCTTGACGTCTTAGGAACATGTTGCTCGTGTTTCCTTACTCGTTAACTGTATTAGCGTATCCATCCAACCTTTTCTTCTCTTGCCTGTCTCACCTTTTGTGTCTCAACTTCTCCTCCAGGTTGGGAATGAGGGCTTGGCGTCAGAGGATGATGCTGACACGGAGGAGGCTCTGAAAGAGTTTGACTTTCTGGTGACGGCTGAAGACGGAGAGGGGGCGGGTGAGGCTCGGAGTTCTGGAGACGGGACGGAGTGGGGTGAGAGACTTTTCAAACCTGTTTAGTTCAGTTGACAGAAACTCTCAAGTGTTTCTTTTTTTATATTTAATTCTTCGAAACAACAATATTTAATTAGACTTCTTCCCTCTATAGCGGAGCCTCTACCATTTCCTGCCGGTAGGGGGAAGTCCTTCCTGCTGGGGGGTTCAGACGATGTGTTGGAGAGTGTGCTAGGGTTAGGCGACCTCGCTGACCTTACAGTCACAAACGACGAAACAGACTACAGCTACGATGTGAGACATAAGGAGAATCACGTCTGTTTAAATCACAGATGTTTGTTGATGAATTTAATTATTAATCATCAATTATTTATTTGTCTCAGCTACCGTCCAATAAGGAGTCTTCATTCAGGAAGACGTGGAACCCAAAGTACACGCTGCGGAGCCACTTTGATGGCGTGCGGGCGTTGGCCTTCCACCCTGTTGAGCCCTGCCTGGTCACTGTGTCTGAGGACCACACGCTCAAACTGTGGAACCTGACCAAGACCGTCCCTGCCAAAAAGTACCTGAACACCATCTACCTGTTCAAAAACACAACCTGAAAGGGTCAATGAGCAACAAAGAGTTAAAAAGATGTAATTGTAGCTGAAACATTATTGTCAAGACCTCATTGAGCTTAAGAAGTTTATCTCATGTGAAACCCACAGTAAAAGCATCAAAGCCAAAGTGTAGTTTTTCTTAGTGGTAGACATTGATTTGTACGTTTTACTCAAACACAGAACTTAAGTACAGTTGAGAGGTTCTTCTACTCCACTAAATTACAGAAAGGAAACGATTACTTTTTAAAAAAACTAATTACTACTCAGACTACTTAATTTGCCAGTAACTGCTGTATATCAAAGTACATTTATATGTAGCTCTGTAGCTTTAGAAATACATCTTACAAAACATTGAGAAAGGTGTACTTCTTCTTGTAACACCAAAGTAGAGTTTAATGTGGGTCGATATAAACAGTACAGTTGTCATTGTTAGGCTGGTGTTTCACTACATCAGTGCATATTTTAGGCTTTATACAGTCTGCAAAAAAGTTTGCAGACAATATTTCTTCCACATCCTGCAGCTCATTTTTTGTTGGATTCTCTGTACTGGTTCCAGAGGAAAATCCCCTCTTCTCAGACCTGACAGATCCTTTAGCATTTACATCTCATTTTCTCTTCAGCACCGTATTTCTGACACTATTCAGCTAAACGTCAAATACAGAGCCCATCAGTGTCCTATACATAATCCCTGTAAAGAATTCCCCTCAGGATTTACTGTGGTACCTTACATCACAACACAGCTCAGCTTCAAGGAGAAACAGACTTTTTTGAAATGTTCCCTGCTGATGAGGATGAAGAGGCTGGTTTGAGGACAACGATGATGATGTGTTAAATAACAGTCTGTTTATCTGCTGCTTTCCAGAAGTGCCTCTTTTGATGTGGAACCCATCTACACATTCAGAGCCCATGTGTACGTATCTGAACTCGCACACAAAACTACTAGTACTTTAGTACCCTTTCAAAGCCCGTAGATCGTCTCCAGTAAAGATGGCTCGCTCAAGCAATTGGTAAAAAGCTTTGAAGGTCTCTGCCTCTAATAATTTGTCTCTCCGTTTCAGTGGTCCAGTATTGTCGTTAGCAATGACCTCCAGTGGAGAACAGTGTTTCAGTGGAGGCATCGACTCAACCATCCAGTGGTGGAACATCCCCAGCTCTAACGTTGATCCTTATGACACTTATGGTACTTGCTGGAATAACATTAACCATAACGCCATAGTTGTCACCAAGACATACAAGAGTATAAGTATTATAAACCTAACACTCCTCTCCTTGTCCCATCAGATCCCAGTGTCCTGGCAGGGTCATGGTTGGGGCACACAGACGCCGTGTGGGGATTGGCGTACAGCGGCATCAAGAACCGCCTCCTGTCCTGCTCGGCCGACGGCACGGTGAAACTGTGGAACCCAACAGAGAAAAACCCCTGCATCAGCACTTTCAACACAAACAAGGGTGAGTCCACTGGGAGGACAGAGCGCCCCCCAGAGGAGACTACAGGACGTAACAGCTAGAATCAGACATCTTTCACTTAATGTCTTTGTTTGTCTGCAGAGCATGGGATCCCCACATCGGTGGACTTTAATGGTTGTGACCCAGCTCACATGGTGGCGTCCTTCAACAGTGGAGATGTGGTTGTGTATGACCTTGAGACCTCCCAGCAAGCACTGGTGCTGAAGGGCCAGGGAGATAGCAGTAAGAAAACACAGACAAACAAATAGACAGCTTAAAGAACACGTACAAGCCTTTCCAGGTTTGACTTAAGACAATAGTCAGGTGCCTGAATAAATCTAGATATTTTTAAGCCCTTTTAATGGAAATGATGTCCAAAGATCTAGTTGTGTGTGTGTCTGTGTCTGTGTGTCTGTGTCTGTGTGTCTGTGTGTGTGTGTGTGTGTGTGTGTGTGTGTGTGTGTGTGTGTTGTAATAATGTTTTTCCTTAATTTATTTTTCCCTGTTTTCTTCTTTTGTTTGTTTTTTTTACTTCTACCCCCAGCCCTCCCAGGCTCAAATCATATCAATAAGGTTGTCAGTCATCCCACACTGCCGGTCACCATCACCGCACATGAAGACCGACACATCAAGTTCTATGATAACAAGTCAGGTCAGTCTGCTTTAATATCTCTGCCAATGACTGTGGAGCTGGTTATAAATATGACCCAGAACTGATTACTGAGCAAACATTTGGGTCAGCTGGTGCTGACTGTTGACTGATAATACCATAAGTAGCTTTCTGTTAAATATCCTTAATTTGACTTGTCAACATTCAATCTTGCTTTCCGAAAATGGCATCAAAACAGATTCCCCTTTTAAAACTGTCCTAATTTTTTAACAGTGTTCTTGTTGTCCAAATTATTACTGAATGTGAGAAAGGTGTTACATGTCTGACCTGTGTGGTTTGTCTCCAGGTAAAGTGATCCATGCCATGGTAGCTCACCTGGATGCAGTGACCAGTCTGGCTGTGGATCCTAACGGGATCTACCTGATGTCCGGCAGTAAGTCTCTTTAAAATGTGTGGTTTCAGTCTGTGATGGTTATATTTCCGTCAAAATGTTAAACCTGTCAGAGCTGGTGTTCCACAAGGGTCTATTCTCGGGCCGCTTTATTCTATTTATACATAAACAACATATTCTTTGCCATTTCAAATTGTAATCTTCTTCTTTTTGACCCTGACATCAGGGTAAGAAAATGGACGAATGTTGATTACTCTGCCATGTATACACTTAAAGCTTGTGTAGGCAACTTGAAAATGACCTCATATCTGATATGATACTGTCATATCCTGGCAGTAACATGTAAGACATTCGGTATAAATGTCTGGGTCTTGTGGCACTGGGTTTCTAGACAACTGCAGGGAAATCTGAGTTGCTGGATGAAAATTTAAATCACTATCATCATTTTCTCTTCTTCCTCAGGTCACGACTGCTCTCTGCGTCTGTGGAACCTCGACAGTAAAACTTGCGTTCAGGAGATCACAGCTCACCGTAAGAAGAGTGAGGAGGCCATCTACGATGTGGCTTTCCACCCATCTAAGGCCTACATTGCTTCCGCTGGAGCCGATGCCCTTGCCAGGGTCTACGTCTAGACTAGGACAAGAGGAAGGAGAATCAGATGACCCATGGGGCGAGAGACAGACGGAGAGCACGACAGGCAAATGGGATGCAGGTCTGTTCAGGTTTCTGAACACAGAATATATTAATGAAAGACTGGAGAGGAGGACTTCTACTGGACGACTAAACAACACACACAAGTTAAGAATTCGAATGGTGTGGTCTCCTCCGACTGACAGAAGAGACTGAGAGACGTTAAGCTGTGTAAACCTGCAGGTCGATACAGAGAAGCTCACCTGCAGCTCACCTGTCCCCCTGTCTGCAGAGCCCTGAACACGGCTCTGACGACACTACATGAACCCCCCCTTCCCTTGTGTTAACACTAGTTTGACCTGAGGCTGAGGCAGGAGCAGAGTTAAAGGAAAAGTCCCTCAGATGTTCAGCAGTTTGTTGGTGAATGTTGGGATCAGTCTATGATCATCCTTCTAGAGCTGCTGCTGGGAACCAGGGTTCTGCAGTTAAACGGAAAAATATTGTAAAAGCATACGGATAAAGTTGGTGATTTTCTATATACATGTTCTATGAAGAGACCAACATTGAACTGCATCAACTCCAAAACCTTTAACCGATGGTTCTACGCTGCAGAGCTTCATAGTTCTTCTGTTAAAAACAAATCAGTGAATCACACGGTGAAACAGGTTGTTTCTTCTGCTCTGTCGCAGCTCGTTCTTTGAGTTCTGCCACGACCCTTTAAATTATGGCCTAATGTCCAGTGAGGTCAGCCAGCCAGGTGAGACCTCTGCTCTGAACAATAATTCATTAGCATCTTCAACAGTCAACTGTGAATTACAGTTTCATAAATGTAGAATATGTGGGACAGAGTCATACTGAGGGGAGAGGTTACAGAAATGCACCTTTAGACACTGAAGTGAAGAAACGTGTCATCTAGTGACTCACCGATGTGCTTTTAACAGGTTTCAGACAAACTGGAGTTTTATGACATGAACAAAACCAACATTTACAATTCATAATTTAGCAGAAACTTTTTGTCACTTTACAGGTGACGAGCAAAGCAGCGAAGTTTGGTCAGTTTAAAGTGCAACATGAGGACGTGTCACGAAGAATAGTCCGAATCAGGGTTGTTGGTCCTTTTTTTAGCATTTGACAAAAACGGAACTATAGAAAATCTACAGTATTTGAATTGAAATGGTGCCACAGCAGTTACTGAACTGACACTTAAAGTAGGCGACACAGTTGATTCAGCATTTCCTCTGTATATTTACCAGTGCTGACGCTGAAATGTTTCTGTTCACCCTGTAAACACAAGGCCACAGCTGTTGATACCTGTTAATGCTCTACCACCTCAGTCACATGCTGCTTTTCTTTGTTTTCTATCAGCAAAACTGAGCTGCATTTTAAAGACCTCACGATCGAGCAGTAGTGATGAGCACCAGCAAGACATTTCTCCACCTGTCGACAGTCACGGTGTAGGAAAGTGTCCAGGAATGGATTTTTACTTTGAGCGCGAAGTGAAACCAGCAGAAAACTGTTCACCACTGAGTGAATGAAACGGTTGAGTCGTTGGCAGGTTTAGCACAGACTGAGCTGCTCATCTGCAGGATTTTTCCTTCAAACCATCAACTTGTAGCTGCAGCAGAGTAGGATCCATCACATGAGCAGAACATCTGATGTTTTAACCCATTGTGGTTTTTGAATAATTAAATGAGAACGAGAGTTTCAGGAAAAGAACCACACACAAAGAAAAAACAACGTTCTCTGATTTTAACCAGTTTAACTTTTTACAGAGTTTTTACAAATATGTTGAAGGTGAAAAATCTGACCTGTTGATTTTATTTATTCGACCACGTCGGGTTAAACATCAGATTTTCTGTTTGTGTCTGAAGTTTGAGCTGATCGGACGTATTCCACCTCAGCCCCTGGTGGGCCAATCAGAGCCCTTCGTTTTAGCCCCACCGACGTACGTTTTGAGCGAAGGATTTGGCTGTTTAGCGTTACTGTAGTTCCACATGGATGTTTTTTTGTGTGTGTAAAATAAATCTAGTTTTTTAATCCTTTTTTATAAACGACGCCGTTGAGGTTTCTGGTTCCTCTTACCCGTCCAGTCCTGCCATCACAGACCTCACACATCCACTTATGTTACAGGACGAGCCTCAAACCTCCGTCTGATACGTCGGGTTCACTCAGTGTTTTCAGACCAGTCTTGTTTAGTCTGGTGTAATGAGACTGTAGTTCTTTTTCTGCGGTTATGAGCAGACACACCAGGATCTTCATTCTGTCTTTACTTTCCTGCTCCTGCCACATTTAACCAATGAGCAGATAAGAATCAATCTGGACCAGAGCAAAAAAGCTGCAGGTTTGAAAACGCCCTAAATGTAGACAGTAAAGGAGGGAGGGAGGAGGGAGGGAGCTGCTGAGGAGCGTTGAGACTCTGCCGAGGCGGTGGAGGGGGAGGGCCAGTGTGTTAACGAGCTGTGACAGTGACCCCCCCCCGGTTTTACCTGGACACACCTGTCCTGATGCTGTGTTCACGTCCCACTCGGATCAGCCAGGTTTCCTACGCAGAGCGACTCCTTCGCAGTGCACATATGATAACAAATGGTTTTAAAGTCACATTTGCCAAATTAAACTGAAGGAAACAAATGATGCACGATGTTCATGTTTGTTAAACTTCAAGATACAGATGACATTGTAGTTTTTACCTTCTTATTTATGTCAGGATCCATTAAAGCAGAAACAGTTTCCCCCCATCATCAGACAGAATGTGTGTAGTCATAAACCACATGGTCTGAAATCTTAACAGTAGTATTATATATAGATAAATAGATTTTATTTATTGCTGTTTTTTTCTTATCTTAGAAATCAACAGCTTCTTTTAAACCCAGCACGAATAACTAAACTCAAAGTATAATAATCCAGAAAACCTTCTAGGAAATGATTTTAGAACTTAATACTTTATTTTACCAGTTTATTCCAGATTATCTCCTAAGAATCATCATCTAGTCCAATGTGCAGTGAAACGTTCAGAGACACAGTTGTTAAAGCAAAACAGTTTTTTCAGTGGCAGCTGCACTTTTAGGACACTGGATACTGAATAACCTTTGCTGGGATAACGATGACCTGGATGACTGAGAATGAGACATACATTCGCTTATTGTTCACAGTGACTAAATATACTTCATAACACATCGAGTTTGAAGAATTTAAACACATTCTGTATTATCTTGTCTTTAACACAAGACTCAAAGGAAAACAGGTGTAAAATTGGAAAATGCATGAAGGAAAAGACAATTCAGTGAATCAAATCTTCACTGGAGCTTTACAGGAGAAACCAGACGCATAATGAAGATTTACGTGATAAATATTTTCTTAAAACTAGACACGTGTTAAACTGTGGATGTAAGAATAAATCCTTAAATCAGTGAGTGATGCTGTAGACAGGATTTATTCAGATCTGCTCGCTCTTCTTCTGCACGTCACTTCTTCATGAACTGTTCCAGCGGGATTTTCTGTTTTTAGTTTGAGGGAAACGTATTTTAATGAGATATTACACATTACAAACTGACGAGGAGTTCCTGAACGCAGCACAGTTACAGTGTGTCAATGTGTCATTTTAACCCTCTGATCCACCGCGAGAGCCTCTGCTCCTCCTCCTCCTCCTCATCTTCATCTTTGTGTCGCTCTGTGTGATTTTTCCCGTCACTCTTCTTCTCACGTTTCACTTTTCTTAAATGAGCAGGAGTCGAGTTTTTTCTGTCATTAGACGGTTTTTATTGTCGTCCAGGACAAACTGTCCCAACGTTCCGACACACGGAGAGTTTTTATTTTATCGTTGTGGTTTGTTCTGATCCACTGTTTGTTTTTAATTACATTTTTTAACTGAAGGGATTTGTAGCGCAAGCGGCTCCTGATTCATCACAGTCTTTTATTTCCACCCAACGTACCGTGTAACTAAAGACTTCTTTTGTTTGTGTAATGCATGATTAATACGATAAAAGTATTTTTTCTAGTCTTCCAAAAAAATGGATAAAAAAATGGATCTGATCAGTTTGCAAGTTTTGATGAGTTTTGTAAGTTTTTTTTGCTTGTTTTTGATTTTCAAACTATGAAACAGCAGATTTTAAAGACTGTACCACATAGCAACTGTTGAAATGTATATAAAATGTCTATAATAACTATTAAATGGTGTACCTGTACAGAGGCTGCTGCTCTGCTCCTCATTCTCAGTCCGCAGCGGGACGGTGAATTAGCACCAGAGTGAATGTGGAGAAGAAGTACTTTGTTTTTAATGGCACCAACATGACACCTGCTCCATCCAGTGATGGACCTCTGACTGTGGGGAAGCACAAGTCAAGTTTCATGTGTTGGTTCACGACAGTTTTAGGAGAATCTGGTCAAGTTACTGAAAGTGTGAGAAAGACTGAAGGCTGCAGAAGAAGGTGCGTTTATGATGCATCAGTAAAGGACACATTAGGACTGTCACAGTAAATATTAATGACTTATTGTCACTTTTTTTAAATGACATCAAACTCAGAGCTGTATCACAGCGGACTTTCCTCAGTGTCCGTTACAGCGAGTGTTTGGCGACATGAACGGCCTCGATGACAGGGTGACGTCTGCTCTGGTCTCGTGGTGCAGCCGTGGTTGGTGCCGGGTACGCGGTGAGCAGAGCGTGCTGTCCGTCGAGTGCACAGTCACTGACCGTCATGGCGTCCAGGTGCCGGCGCAGCAGAAGCCTCAGGTCCTGGTTTTCTCGGCTCAGGTCCCCTCTCTGCTTCTTCAGAGCCTCTCGGTGCAGCACAGCGGTGTTGATGCGCCTCATCAGCTGCTGCAACTCTGGAAACTCCGATCGCTCCTACACGCAGAGACAGGTACAGAACATAACTACTGCTGGGCTCCAAACGTGGAGTAGAGCTACACAGTCCTTCAAACTATGTAAAATAAAGCTATAAAAAGATAATTTGAAACGATTAAATTACCACAAATCCATAAGTACGCATGCCAAACCACCGCTGATGACATTTACTCCACTGTATTAAGTTTCTTTATCATAACGTCTGTTTCTCCAACCACTGTCATCAGCTGCTGAAGACGTGAGGGCAGAACAGTCCCTGAAGGTGTGAACGGCTCCAGTCCTGTTCTGACTGTTCAGACCAGCTCCAATATAAACAGCTGAGTGAGCAACTGTTTCTGAAACAAACGAGCCAGCAGAAGGTAAAACTGAGACCCAGAGTCCAGACCTACCTTTTCCAGTTCCTCCTCCTCAGTCACAGATCGTCCCTCAGATGATGATGATGATGATGCTGTGAACATGTTTTCCTGCTCGCTCTCCAGCTTGTTGCACATTTCACCCACACGTAAAACCCTCTCGCCCTGGAACAGCCGAGCAAAGAAAGCAGGTCAAACATGGGGAAGAGGAGATGTAGCAGGATCTGAAAGACGAGCTTCACCTTGTCGATGACTTCCTGCAGTTTCTTGGTGGCGTTGTTGCTGTGGACGGTGAGGTCGGTCAGTTGTTTCCTCGCCGCTGTCTGAGCCTGAGTCAGCTGGTCCCGGAGCTTGTGAGTTTTTCTGTTCACCTCGTTTCTGGCGGCTGTTACGTCTCGTTCCACCGTCTCGCCGTCCGTCTTACTGGACTGCAGCTTCGTCCTCAGCTGCATGATGGAGTCCTGAGGGAGAAGTGACGTGAACAGAGGCACAAGACACAAAAATACTCAAGTACAAGTAGAAGTACCATTTCATATATACTAGTTGAAGTACATGTACTGTAATATAAAACAGATTTCTCTGGACACTAGTTTAATGAATAATTAATATGCAGTTGACTAAATAAACCTGATGATGCTGACCGACTGTTCAGGAACTCTGTTAACTAGTACAGTCGATTATCCTCTGGTTCATTAAGTTCGTCTGAAAAGCAGCAAACGCCTCATTATGCAGAACAGACCTGTTCAACATCACATAATGAATGTTACTCTAACCTGTAAACATCTGCAAAGGAGCTAATGCAGTGGAGGAAAGGTACAGTGTTCCTCTGAGCTGTAGCTGAAGTATACGTAACACAAAATACTCAAATTAGTTAAAGTGAGGATCAGTTTTTACTTTTCAGTCTGATCAATTTGAATCCAGACACATCTGTTGTGTTTTCCAGCTGTGACTGACCTGCAGATCTTTAACCATCTTCTCGTTGTTCTTCGCCTTTTGCATGTAGTAGTCATTTGACTCGAGCAGGCTGTCCAGTTGTTCTGCTGCTTCGTCAAAGTGCTGCTGAACATCCTGTTTCTCAGCAGTTCTCAGCTTCAGCTTCGCCCGGTGCTCCACGATGAGAGAGACTCTCTGTCCACAGAGGAAGAGACAGAGGATGACACTCAGAGACTCGGTCAGGGTGTCTGATATGTGTGAGACAGGAGTGCTTCTGAGAGATACCCTGTGTTCATGAGCGGCCTCGCACAGACCGATGCCTTGGCTGTACAGTTTGTGGATTCCATTCATCATTTCTTTGTGCTGCTGCTCCACAGTGAACGCTGCGTCGTCCAGATCAGCTCGCTGCTGCTCCGAGTGCAACAACCTCTGCTTCCTGAGGAACACACGCAGAACCTTGTTCTTTAACGTATCGGTCGTACTGTCTCTTACCTACAGTATCTTATCTTCATACCACAGCTGAGATGGACACAGTGGCCTGTAGGAGGCGCTGTGGCTCCTCAGACTCACCTCTCTGAGCTGAACCTGGAGCTCAGGTGCTGCAGGCTGCTCTCCCACTGCTGCTGCAGAAACTTGAGCCGTCTGTCCTGCTGAGCCCACAGACGCTCCAGATGCTGCAGGTGAACGCGCCGCACCTGAGCCGACTGACGCTCCGCCTCCCGCAGGTCACGCTCCAGACTCTGAAACCACACAGCCAGGAAGTGAAACACTGAGCGTTGACGCGATTGGACGAGGGGCAGCTTTGAATCTCTCCTCACCTTGATGATGCCGTCCAGGCCGTCCAGCTGCCTCTCAAACGTCTGGCTGAGGATGGAGACGTCTTTGCGCAGCTCAGCAGCTCGAGTCTGACGAAGAATCGTCCTCCAGCCTTCGTTCAGCTTCAGCAGGTTCACCGCAGTGTTTCTCTGCTCCTTCTGCAACTTGTCCTGATGTCAAACACACTTTCATTAAAGAAAGAGCTGCTTTATTTCCACAGGACGTTTCTGAATTAGAAAAGTGGATAGTTTGATTAGATCGTTAAACCAACAGCAGCATTTTCAGCCTCGTGAACATGTTCACCTTCAGAAACAGTGTGAGTATCTCCTCTTTCTTCTTGGCCAGCTCCTCCTCAGCCTGAGCTCTCTGCTGCAGGTACAGGAGTTTCTCCTCCTCCGTCTTTCCTCCACCTTTAGCTCCTCCACCTTTCTTCCCTTTCTTCGGCATGATCTCTCCTCCTTCTCCCCCTCACTCTGCTGTTAAAGGAAGGAGACACATATATTTACTGAGCTACTGTAGTGATGAGCAGTCAGAACATGAAGGTTTAAATCTACAACAGATCTTTGTCCTTGGTTTTTATTCAGTACTACAAATATTGTTCAACTACTTTATATTTGATTTGCAGTTTACAGCACAAATGTAAATTAGTCTTAAAGTCTCATGTCTCTGCTGTGAAGCTCCAACATTTAGTTTTTAAAATCTCTACTAGCTAAAGATTCAGTTTGTGAATTTCTCACAGTAAATTAAATCAGGTTTTTGAATTAAACTGAACATGTTGGATTCCTGCAGAAACTTTATTTATGAGACATGTGGAACTAATCTGGACTCATTCATGTTCTGAACAGCTCGTCCTGCAGTTCGGCTACTTTTGGACTTAGAATAGAAATAATGCTAAAATTTAACAAGCTGTGATTGTTAATTACAGTATGAAGTGATTATGTGCTTAATGCTGAAATACTTCACAGTATTTGAACCGTTTCACTGTTATAACGTTTTCTGCTTTTTATCCCATGAAGATCTTGTCAGACAGGATTTGTACTTTTACACTGCGCAGCAGAAGAATCCTCTTTAACCCACATGTAGATTCAGAAAGTAAAATCGGAATAGATGTTTTTGTTTGTTAGAAATTAGCATCATGTGTTTATAAAGTGGTAATAACGTTAGCACCCTAGCTAAAGTTAGCAAGCTAAACTAGCTGTTAGCACCGTAAAAAGTCTCATTTCTCTCTCTGTGAACATGGTTTTTAAATTATACCGTCTCCCAGTGTGAGTTTCAGTCAGTTATTTAACGTAACTGAGTGTGAAGTGAAATAATAAATAAAGTAAACCTAACCCTACTTTAACTTACCTGAGAGAAATTTAGCAGTCGGACTTTTTTTCAGGCTGCGCTGACGTTTGTTTGTGTCTCCATGGCAACGACGTCAGAGACGCTCCGCGACGTCGGTCGAGCAGGTGTTTGTTTGTTTGTTTGTTTGTTTATTGGGCTAAAATAAACAGGTGACGCCATTTCATGTAGTTACTGTTTTGAAGTACTCGAATACTTCCTTTGTACACCACTGTAGTAGATTACTACTTTTAATTGGATGAGTAACATTTCACACACGACATGTAGAAGCGTCATGTTTTATAGACTTTTGCAGATTTGTTAAAAATAAAAAATAAAACCTCTCATGTAGGAAAAACACCAGGTTGTATTAAGTATATATGGTTTTTGTGTATGGGAATAATGTGATTCCAGACTGATGGAGAACAGTTCCCATCATTCTCATACATTTCCCACCACGTTATTTATCACAGATTCATTTAAAGTGGACACATGTTTAGTAATGAATCAAAGCTCCCTGCAGCTTTTCCTTTGTGATGAGCAGCTCATAGACACAGTGTTGTTCTTGTTCCTGTCTGTCAGCAGATGGCGTCTCGTCCCTGATCAACACAGACGCTGTAGAAACATCTACTGTTTATGAGGAAACACACGAAAACCAGGTACTAAACAGAACAGAGACAAAACACAGATAACTGGACTGAAAGTTGTTTTCCCAACACACAGGACTGTGCAAAAGTCTTAGGCGACCATTAGATTTGTTGTGTTGGCAGTGCTATTATAACTATATACATATATATATATTTGTCTTTTTATTAAAATAGAACTAGAACATCTAGAACATATGTACACGGTACAAAAAACACAAATATTAACTTATTTAGGCTAAAGTGACAAATATTGAGTATGATCTCTGTAGAAGAATCTGGAGGAAGAACTGTCAAAATGTAATAGGAGTTTCTCAGAGTTTCCTCTTTGAGACACTGGAAGGAGTCCAGCAACCAGCAGCTTCATCTGGATGCCAAGTTGATCCTTCCATAGCCTGAAGAAAACCTGATCAGGAATGGTCTCTGTGAAAGCAGAACAGCCAGTTTTTGTTTCTAGTTGTTCTAATGTAAAAACAGAGACATAAATATGTGTGGACGTCATAGCACTGCTGAAAAACTGATCCGATAGTGGCCTAAGACTTTTACACAGTACTGTATATATTTCATGCATGAATCATTCTTTATCTGTAGGACTTCAGACCATGTTTTAAGTCACATTTATGCTTCTGTGATCAAATATTCTGAAGGTTTACTTACTTGATTCACAGAAACCATGACGTGACACAAAAGAGAAGAAAGCTGCAGAAACTACAGTAAGTGAACCTCGAGTTTTATAGAACCGACACTGTCTAGAATTAAACGATTACAGAGCTTCAGAAGCTCGTTAGTCACCAGTGAAACATTTAATGTTGTTTAAATGTAAATGTGATATTTACAAAACCCTATTTTAAGAAATTAATATCTTGTCCAGACTTTACCAGTTAAACAGTTTCATTATGTCTGAGACACAGATGTCGTGTTAACTCAACAACGTCCACATGAAGTCAGTAACTGCTCCAACATTTTTCTGTCTAGTAGAAACTAATCTGTGGTTTGTATGAATGAGGTTCATGGATTTTAACAACAGGACAAAATGAGACTCTGACATTTTTTATTAAAAATTTAATCAATCCAACATCAAGAAAACTGTAAACATTGGCCGTGTTAAAAGTTACAGCTGTGATTTATTAGCATGTTACCAAAAAGGATCAGAGAGTAAGAATATGTCAAGTTCTTTTCACAGAGTTGGAATATTTCTGTCTTTATTTTGATTAACTCCGTCATAAGAAAATAAAATCAATGAGTTAAATTAGTGTGAGTGAATGATTTTGGTTTCTACGGTTGATGATGATGTCTTTAGTTAAATAGTTTATGTACATGTGTCTTCATGTGTACGTACTCGGGACACAGCGTGTGTACAGTATATATACAGTGTGTGTTGCACTTCTATCTTTGTGAGGACACGGACACACGTCAGAGGAGTTTGTTTGAGGATTAGTTTTCAGTTTAGGGACCAGGTGATGCACATGGATCCAGAACTGTTGCTCTGGGTCAGTTACAACATGTTTATTATATTTGTTCTGTTACAGACAGACTCGCAGCAGTGCGTGTGATTGGTTGATCAGGGAGAGGTACCGGTGTGACAGCCCAGTTTACAGTGGTACCTTCATTCTTACTCGTGTACCGTGTTAATAACCTCACAAGTATCAAAGTACAAACACGTGTCTTCAGTTTTTCTCTGTGAAGTCTCGGCAGACGCCTCGGACCAGCAGCGGGACCAGCTCGGCGAGGCTGGTGAACTCTCTGGAGAAGAAGGTGTGGCTGTCCTTCGGCTCTGACGCCATCGTTTTAAGGTCGTCCAGAGGGGCCCAGGCGACGCCCACAGAGAAAATGGTGATGCCTGGTGATTGGTGGACAAGAGGAACGGAACAGGTGAGTTATGTGAGAGGTTAAATATCCATAACTTTTTCAGTACTCAGACCAGGAGTAGGTAAGCCTGGTCCTAGAGAGCTGCAGCCCTGTTTGTTTTCCAACTATCTCTGTCCTTCTCACTGCTGATCACCTGGATCAGGTGTGTTCAGACAAGCAGAAGCTGCAAGCTGCTCTCCAGGACCAGTGTTACCTACCCCTGACTTAATCACCAAGCAAAACTCATCAAATGTACAGTGGAAAGAAAAAGTGAACTGTGCTCTGATTTTCTTCTGTGACATAAAGTAAGTAACCCCCGGATTTAAGAACCTCAAAGAAGTTGTGCAAGTAGCTCAGGATTAGACCTGCACACACCTGAGCTTCTTCCACAGCAGGATGATGCCTTCATGTTGGTGTGAATAGGTGTTTGCACGTTGCTTTCTGGATCTCCAGTAAATAGTGTAACAATTCTCCAGAACACTGTCCGAATGCAGCACACTGGGGCAGCTGTGTATTGTATTTGGAGGAGTCAGGTAGGATTAATATGCGAGAGATGTTGGGTGGGGATACGAGACTGTGGTGATACCTGACTAGGTCTAGTTTTGACACACACCTTGTTTCTGTGCAGCCAGTGCTGGACCTCCTACGTCATCATACGACTGTCCGTCTGTCACCACAATGAGAAAGTTGCGGCCTGGTCCAGTTCGCCTGATGGAGAAAATGGTATATTTAGCTCTGGTTCATTTGTGTTGTTGGTAGTTTCCTCAGTCAGAAACTACTGCAGCTGACCCCTCAGGTGTGGCTTTACCTGAACAGGTTCTCGGTGGTGTAGCGGATGGCTTCTCCGGTGGCTGTTCCTCCGCTCATGTAAGGGATCCTCCTCAGAGCGTTGATGGTGTCCTCCTTGTTGGAGTAGTCGAACAGGCTGAACTCGAGCCTCTGGTCGTAGGTGAACTGAACCGCACCTGAACATCCAGCACAGTCACAGTGAGCCAATCACATCATCAGTTCATTAACTTATTACATGTTTCCGTCCCGTGCAGCTGACCGATGCGAGATCCCATGTCTGAGACGTCAAAGCTTCTGGCGATTCCTGCCAAGAAGTCCAGGACCAGGCGGAAGTTTCCGTCTCCGACGCTGGATGAACCGTCGATGAGAAACCCGATGTTGACTGAGTTGTAGCAGGTTTTACCTAAAATCACACAAATCAAATCAGTTTAGCTTCATTAATGAGATATTAACTGTTGTACACAGAAGCAGATGCTGTAGGCAGATACTGAGGTTTGTTTGTTCACGACAGACAGACAGGTCTTACTGCAGAGCAGGCTGTCCAGCGAGCAGAGTCTCTGGGTGAGAGGTTTAACGTGTTTGGTGGTGCTAAACCAGCTGGGGATCAAATATGTGAAGAAACCGTTGTCTTTACAAACTGCCTGAAGTAGAAGAGATGAGAAAGCAAATTTTAGGAAAACCTGTCACCGTATACGTTAACTACACGTTAACTACACATGTTTTACAGAGTCACACATCGTCTCCACTGAACCTCTGAACGTACAGTGATTAAACTGATCTGAGAAAGAAACAAAAATAAAGCACCTTCTTCATGAAGTCCTTGTCTTGCACCATCGCGAGCTCCTCCGGCGCAGGTTTAGCTACCGACACGAGGAAGACATTGATGCCGGACTCTCGGGCCAACATGGCCGCCTGCTCCAGGTCGTCGGATGGCCATCCGTCAATCAGCACCATCATGACCCGTGGGTGGCCGCGCCTCGCCCCGTTCTCCTGGGTGAAGAAGGTCTCCGCTGTGTGCATGATGGCTTTACCTGCAGGACAAGAAACATTTTATTACAAAGGTTTAAATCAAATCAAGGTTTTAAAGAAGGGTGGAGCCTCAGTGAGGTGTTTTACCTGTGTTGGTGTCTCCCCCCAGGTAGGCCAGCTCCTTGACCGCAAACAGAAGCTCTTTGGGCTGAGTGTAGTTGTTCAGAAGAAACTCTGTCTTTGGAGAATCACTGCATATGCACATGTTTGTAGGTTAAACTTGTTGTACTTCAGCACTTAAACTTCACTGTGTGTGTGTGTGTGTGTGTCTGACCTGGCTTGGATCAGGCCCACATGTGGTCCTGTTGCTCCAACTCTCAACATGGCGGCCACTTTGGTGACAAAGTTCTTCTGCAGGTTGAACCTTCGCTGCCCGATGTTGTTGCTGCTGTCGATGACCACGGCAATGTCCATCTGACAGTCTGCACACACAGACACAGTGTCTTTGTGCATGTAGAGCTACACGTATCCACAGCTCACACACAAACTTGTTGAATCAGCGAAACATAAGTAGGGGCAGCAGAAAAAGAAAAACAGTAACAGAACCTTTATTTCCACCGGTCAGAACTTTCTTCACCGATGGTTTCCTGAGCGGTCTCTTTGCTGCAAAACAACACACACACACACACACACGTCGTCACTGTAGGAGTCAGAACAAAGATGATTCATGTACAACAGCTCCAACACTCCTGATCTGTGTTACAGGATGTTTCTTCAGAGTCACACACTTTATAGTGTCAGTAGTTTGTACTAGTGTGTATCAGTTACCTGGCAAAGGCGTGGTACTGGTCTCACTGGTCAACTCTAACGGGACATTAACAGGCTCTGTTCACAAGAATACAACAGGCGATCAGACATGTAATTCTTAGTACTTGTACACCTGAAGGTTTTTACAGCCTCATCCACTAACTAACAGGGTTAGTGCTGTGGGGGTTTCACTGTATAACATGTTGTTGGAATGAGAAACTCTACCTGACTTTACTGGTTTTCTAACTTGTGAATAAAATATGGGTTTATGTGACTAACAAATCGTTGGATTCTGTTTTTATGATTTGATCTTTTTCAAAGTTGTAGATAAGATAAGATAATCCTTTATTCTGCATTAAACACATCCTGATCTGATGCTCAAAGCGCCTCAGCTGGTTCCCTTCACTGTAAAGGAATAGCAGCTCTGCTCCGAGCCACAACAAACTTTATACATTTAAGATGACATGAATGTGGAGCTCGAGATAAAAGCATCTGATAAAGACTACAAACACTCTGTAGCAGACGGTGGTACGATCTCTGTTCAAAAACAACATCTGACGTTCCCTCCTCTGAATTCAGACACCAACCATTCACTGAGGCGCTCGGTTCTACCTACTGGTGAGGTTGAAGGAGGCGGTCCAGCGAGACAGGGCCTGTGAGCGGACACCGTGGGCGTAGGAGCTCATGTAGTTGTGTCGTCCCTGCTGCTTGTGAAGCTTGACGGGGCCCCCGGACGGACCCACGATGCCCCTGAAGAGGAGAAAGGACAGTGTCAGAAAACTTTAAACGTATTAAATGAGTTAAAGAAGAGAGAGTAGAACCTGACATGTCAGAGGATTAAACACACATTTACCATTTAATTCAGTTTAAATTTCATGTTTGTAGTTTAGTCTTTTCTATTTTTTAATTAAAGCCAAGTGAAATGATTTTTTTCAGACATTCAGAAATCAAAAGTTGGTTTAATTAACTTATGAATCAAATCAGATGTAAAAGTAATTTTAAGATTTTATTTTTTTTATTAAAAAAATGCCAAAATTCAAAGGCTGAAGCTTTAAATTTTTTACATGACACTAACTTCAACATCTTTGATTTTTCACTGTTGCTCAGACTGAACATGTCAAACTGATGCTGTTCCACTATTCTCTGACATTTTTTATTCACTGAGTGCTGAGTTTGTGTACTTCTACCACCTCTGGATCAGACTTATGGCAGCAGGTTGAAGATATTCAGATTGAACTAGTGTCACATAAAAAAGGTCCGTTTGTGCCCTACTGAGACCTGCTACTTTGCTACTTGCTGCTGAAACTGGGCGGTATGTTAATCTAGAACAGCAAAAGCGGATTTGTTCCGTTGTTTTCTTAATGTGGACGATGCACAAAGTTCACATGCAACAATTAAACGTGTGAGTTAGAAGCGAAGAGTCTCAGAAGAGGAAAATACCTGGATGATCAACACTTGTTATGTTGAACAGTTTCTCCTGTGAGGCGTCACGAGACACAGACTTTAAACAGTAACTTCTTACGTTTGATTTCATTTACGTGATGATAGTAAGTTTGATCAGAAATGGATGTTTTTCTAAATTAGACTGATGTTAAACTGGAAAAGGAAGATTTGCTGGGTGGAGCCGTGGGATAAAAAAACCGTCTGAGAACAGGAAACGTTGCTCAGAACAGACGGAGGAAGATGAGGTATAATGAAGTGAATAAAAGATCCTGAGGGAGCAGAGCTGGTGTAGATTTTCCTCTCGGGGCCCCTGGAGGAGGTCATTCAAGGTTGAGAGCTTAATCCTTCATTCCTGCACATTCCTTCGGGGTGTTGGTGTTTTGTTGAGGTTCAGCAGACAGCAGGACTCACACTGCTCATTATTATGTCACATCTGCAGCTGCTGTCATTAGCAAACTGTCTGATCCACGTGTCTGTAAATCTACACCCAAAGCACCAGAACCAGACTCCACCTCATCTGTAAATGTTATTCATCAGGACAATCACGACACACGTCCTGACGCCTTTAGAATGAACTTCTCAACACAGAAACCTGATCTCTAGATTTATTATTGTACTGTCTGCTCTTCAGGCCAAAATGTGATTTTAGTCCCATTTCCATTTAAACGTGGCACAAATAACCTCAGCTCCATCCACTACTGTTAATGTGAGATAATTCAAAATGAAAACATCAGAAAATCACATAAAAATATGATGGAAACTGATGTTTATGTCACGTTTTATCCACACACCTCAGCATAAAAACTGTTTTTGGTATTTCTAAATGTTGGTGGACACTTGGTGAGTTTAACGTCTCCACTGTGAAGGTTGTGATTATGATCTGCTGAACAGTCAGAAAAGCCAAAGCTCTAAGGAGAAAACTCCAGTGTGGACTCCATCATGATGTGATGAGGCTGGTCATGAAATCCCAGAAATCCGTCCTACCTGTGTATAGCAGCTCCACAGACAGATGAAATGGCGGCGTAGGTCCCCGTCCCAAAAACTGACACTCTCCACCGAAAGCAGTCCGGAGGACATAAAACCACAACACCATCCTCCATCAGGTCAGCTCCACGAGTCACACAGGTCACGGGATAGGGCACTGATCAAAAAACAACATCAAACATGAGCTATTCAGATGGATATTAATCAGTGAGCTTTAGAGGTGCAGAGTCAGACTGTAGCTGTAAGTACAACATGCTGCTGGGTAATTTATACTGCAACAAATACATGAAACGTGTTTCAGACATGTGCACAGTTGAATTCTTTTGGCAACGCAGATTAACAAATATTAAATTGGGTGTTAAAAGTATGTTATCGTCAGGATAATTATGTATTAATTTGCTGACACTGATGCACTGACAATTAAACAACAGAGAAAATACTGACTGTACTGAACACCTTTCACACGGGCACAAAGGACCTTTCTGTTACATAATACTTTTCATGAGAGAGTCAGTAATTTATTGAAATAGAGTCAGAATAACAAATGTGCTCTTTGACAGAGGATAAAGGAGCTTTTCATCTGTTTCATGTATTAGAGAGAACAGACGGGTGGTTAGTTTAAATTTCAGACATTTTTATGATTCAGGCTCAATATAAACACAGGAAAAAAAGTTCTGAGGTCTGTTCTGATCAACAGCAAGTCACACAGGGAGGTTTAAAGTTACCTCCATCTGTCCAGAGACAAGGACGGACTGTTTCTGAAAACCACTGGCACATCAGAAAAGGAAGAATCACAGAGAAGATACTTCTCATCATGTTTAAGTCATGTTGGTACCTGACTTTTCCCGCTCACATTCCTGCTCTCCAGAGGTTGACCCTCTCAGAAATCTTTCCTGTAGCACCGACACAAACAGGAGTCCCAACATTTTTAATTATGAACTCTTAAAATCATTTCCTACCGTACTTACATGTGTTTAAAGGTTGTGACCAGGTAAAACAAGACGTATTCATTCTCTTAATAACCTCCTCCAACAACGAGACGGTCTGCTCCACTAAGCTAATGACAGACGACTTTCTACAGTTCTACTGTTGTAGATTATTACAGCAGCATCGTCTCCCTCTATCTTGCTTCAAACACCCAATTCAAGATTCTCCTCATCACCTGCAAACCTGCACTCAGACCTGTTTTATATCCCTCTGATGACCAAATACCTGTAACATTCATGTTTTTTACCTTTATGGGCGCCAACATGGTTTTATACGGTTATTTATTTACCTACTGTTTATTCTTCTGGATCATTTTTGCCTGTCCCTGCTTACACACCTCTCACTCGAGCCTGTACAGTACTTGTGAGGACCGTCACTGGTATAATCTATTCCCCAAAGGCTTCTCTTACACTGAATCAAATGTGATATCAATCTAAAGTTTACACCCACGAAGCTCTTTGAAGGACTGAGAACTGGACAACACGTCCTCACAAAAGCCGAATAAATTCACCAGTTAAAAAAACGAAGCTGTTCACTGACGTGTTCATAATAAGTTTGTTAACAGTTAACTGAAGCATTATTGCTGTTGCTATGGTTACCTGCAGGTTAATGGGTAAAAACTTTTCACATATCTGATGTTAATCTGATACGACACCGTCAACATCAGAAAACAGAGGCTGATGCTTCAGACTACGTGGTCCTCATCAGGCGTTTTTACCCATGTTGAAGAAAGAAGAAAGAGTGACAGAAAAGAAATATTCAGGACTCACCACTGGACTCTGAGCCAAATGTTGATGAGATGACGAAGAAAAAACCTGCAGAGAAAGAGAAAGATCGGAATTCATTAGTCGGTCATCAGATACATGATTCTGATCATGATTCAAGACAGGAAGACCAGAGACAGCAGAAAATCAGCGAGAAAGTCAGTCAGGTACATGAGCTGAGCAGAACAGAGGGAGGTAGAGTAGAGTAGAGTATAACAGAGCAGAGTATAACAGATTAGAGAATAACAGAGTAGAGTATAACAGAGTAGAGTAGAGAATAACAGAGTAGAGTAGAGTATAACAGAGTAGAGTAGAGAATAACAGAGTAGAGTAGAGTAGAGTATAACAGAGCAGAGTATAACAGAGCAGAGTATAACAGAGCAGAGTATAACAGAGTAGAGTAGAGTATAACAGAGTAGAGTATAACAGAGTAGAGTAGAGAATAACAGAGTAGGGTAGAGTAGAGTATAACAGAGCAGAGTATAACAGAGTAGAGTA
>JAUYWH010000014.1:628603-650287 GCA_034779795.1 Ctenopoma multispine
ACACACACACACACACACAGACACACACAGACACACACACACAGACACACACACACACACAGACACACACACACACACACACACACACACAGACACACACACAGAGACACACACAGACACACACACACAGAGGACCATCTGATAGAGGGAGAATGTGCTCTTCAGTTTCTTTCATCTTCCTCCAGCTCCTGTCTCTCCACCGTTCACATTCACAACAACAGGATCTTTGTTGGTCGTCTGAAACTCCAGACTGCAGAGAAACCTGCACAGTCAGTGTGTGTGTGTCTGTCTGTGTGTTGTTCCTGTTGCGTGTGAGTTTTTAATGATGTGATTCTCCATGATTTAGTGATAAACATGTTTTGGTGAAAGTGGAATTTAAGTAAAAGTCATAATTTTCATTCCACTGATTTCCCACAGAAAAACTCTTCACCTTTCATGTACTAAAACATCTGCTCCTTGCTGGAGGACATCGACCTAACTTCAACAGTCTGAGCAACCAGAGGACACCGTGAGAACAGAAAAACTCACATTTCAATAGGTGGAAAGTCACATGTTCTCCATAGGACTGTAGTCGCCCTTTAGTTAAAATGTGAAATGACTCTTCTTCACTGCTTTTCATCATGTTACTCACTTGGTGCATGGTTAATTAGACTAAATTACTGAAACAACAGAGAAACAAACTCACGGGATGTGACTTCATCTCCATCAGGTTGTCGAGGATTCGAGTGACTGGAAGATTCTACAAGAGAAGAGAAAATCTTAAAATGTCCTAAATCAACAACAGAAAAACCTGTGAACAAAACGT
Source organism: Ctenopoma multispine (assembly GCA_034779795.1). Classification (NCBI taxonomy): domain Eukaryota; kingdom Metazoa; phylum Chordata; class Actinopteri; order Anabantiformes; family Anabantidae; genus Ctenopoma; species Ctenopoma multispine. The sequence continues at coordinate 629,409 of JAUYWH010000014.1, forward strand.
GTGTGAGCATGGTGCACCTGTACTGACAACTTATATCGATCTACAAAGCTGAGTCCAGCTCCTGAACGTGAAGGAGAAGAACCTGCTGTTGCACGTGTTGAACCTCCACTATCACTCTCATCTAACCCTGCTTGATTTTGTTCCTTCATGTCATTTTATTAGGTATTAGGTGTCATTTGCTTGATTTGAGTATAAATAGATTTTGACTTGAATTGAGTTTTAGTTTAGTTGGTTTTCATTGGATTTTATTCCCAGATATTTTGAAAACCTGTGAGACCTGGAAGATGTCCGTAAATATCCTCTGTAACAGAGTTTCAACATCCAGACTCACAGTGAGCGTCTGTAATGTTCTGGCAGCTCAGCAGAGCATCATGGCCCGACTTCAGCTGGTCTCAGTTAAGTTTCTGTATGAAGAAAACAGACAGCTCCTCCCTCTGTGTGTGTGTGTGTCTAATGATTATAAATGACTCCGTGCTGGTGCCAGTTTCACCCCATCATCATCTTTTCTGTCATCATCACTGCTGCTGTCCAGGAACAAAGAGTCTGTCACATTAGGTACGCTTCGTTTTACCTCCTGCCAGACACAGGCGGGTGGTGAAGCACAGCTTAAACGTTGCGCTGCTCGCAGGTGAAGATCAGCAGAGAACGGAGGAATGAATGTAGACAACGAGAACGTTACATGACGCCATGTTGGCCGTGTGACAGAAGTAGGAAACATTTGATGAACAAAGAAACGACTAAAACGAAAAACTAAAAAGTAATAAATCATCCTGTGGATAGAGGAGAGACGAGGAACACAGTTCATTTTCTTTTAATATCTCTGGCACCATGCTGAGTAACGTGATAATGCACACTGCACAGAAGACACTGTGCGGCTCAGTCGATCGGCTGCGATGCAAAGCTCACACTGAATCTCAGCACAGAGCCCCGGTTAGGTTTGTCTACCAACAATTCCATCCATCCATCTTCCTCCACGTGTCTGGAATCAGGTTTCAGTGGCAACAGGTTCAGCGAGGTATTTCCGACATTCCTCTCCCCAGCAACACTTCCAGCTCCTCCTGGGAGGAATCTCCATTTATCTACATACATATCGATATATATCTGTGCAGCCTCTTTTTGGTCTCCATCAGTGAGACAAACCCAGAAATACTCCAAAGAAAAGGGGACAGGAGGATCCTGATGACAACCTCAACAGGCTCCATTCAATTTGAAGGAGCAGCAGCTCCACTCCGAGGTCCCTCTGCATGTCCGGACTCCGTACCTGTGTCTCTAAGTCTGAGCCCGTGCAGAGAGCTCACAGAGCTGAGTGTTGCGGTTCACTTCTTCTCCAACCATCATAAACACTACATGCATCCAGCTTCAGTGTCTTGTCACACACACAATGAACAAATCTTACTTGACACTCGACAACTTGTCCCTCTCCCCGTCATGAGAGGTGACGATGAAGATGTTGTAAGATTCTTTTAAATCAGATTTTGATTCAGATTTCGAGGGTATGAGAGTGGATCCAAAGATAAACTGTAGTGATTCATGTTCTACACATGCTGTATTTTTTAGTGTGTGTGTGTGTGTGTGTGTGTGGGGGGGGGGGGGGTTGTTAGACGCCGTTTGGATGGACTGCAGGATGTTTTTCCACTAACGGCAGGAGAAACAATTCCACTCACATGCTGTTTGAGCACCAGGTTCTTCACTCCCTCCATGACAAACTGGGAGCCGGTATTCATCACTCTAGAAAACAGCCTGCAGAGGAGGGAGGAGGGGAAAGGAACAGAAAAGGGGGACATCAGGAAGAAGGGAGGTGGAGGAGGAGGGAGGAAAACAGAATGAGACAGAAGGAGGAGGACAGGGTTAGGCTGGTAGTCACAAACCTGTTTCTAAACAAATAAATAAAAACACTTTGATAATACTGCTAATAATTCATTTACTGTAACTTTACTTCTCAGGGAGGTGAAATTAAAGCCATGTACCACGTAATATTAAGTCACCTTCCACCTTTCAAACCATATAACATCACAAACCAGTTACTTTAATGACTCACAGCAGGTTTATCATCAAACAAAACACAGGATATATCCCCCTCCTATTGTGCAGCACATTTCTAATTTCCCATTTTTCATTCACAAGTGAATAATAAAACCTGTATTTTAGTAAAATATGTGTCAAAAACATGAATTATCACTGACTCACCCCATCGGTTTGACTCCACTGTTGCCGTAGTTGGCTGGAGTGGCGGCCATCTTGGTAAATGCCCTGGAAAAGAAACAAGAGTGTGACTGTCAGTGTTGTTACCCAGATCCAAAAGATTAACCTCCGTTTATTTCCCCAAAGTTACATAAATGTGCTGTCTCATAATCAAAGATGTAATGTTAGTACAAAATAAATACAGTGTAGTAAACGACAGACTCACTTCCACTGTTTGATGTAGTTGAGAGGTGAAAGGTCACAGCCTGCGTCCAGTAAAGCCTTCTTATATTGCTCCACGTCAGACTGAAACACATCAGCAGATCTTAAAAGGGGTCTTCACACTGAGCAGATCACCACCACCATCACCGCCACTGCTTTCAGTGTAAACAGTGGAAGCAGCAAAGAGAGGGAGGTGTAGAAGCACCAACCCCACCTAATGAGACACAATCCTGAACGATTAGTTTGAAGACAAATCTAACAAACTACGAACTTACTCATCTTTTTTTGACGACCATGAAATAATGGCTGCTTGCATGTATGAGTTTCATCACACTGACACATCGTCTGCAGGAAAGAACCCCGACTGTGTTGGTCTTATTGCTGAAGACGAGAATTCTCCATAAAGTAATTAAAAGTTAAGCTGCCGGTGCAAAGAATTTCAAACATGTCAGTTTCAGTGATTAGTTCTTTATTGTTGTTTCAAAGGCCTCTGTGCCCCGCCAAGAATAAACGACTGTAGGAAATATCACAGTATTAAAACATTCCACTCAGTCCTGGTTTCTACCTACAGCTAGTGGAAAATGACGTAGCATGTATCATCCTCACAGTTTCTTCTTCAATAAGCTCTTGACTGGCAGCTCAGTAGGAGTCAAGCATTACACAAGTCCTGATCCACGTGACAGCATGTGGTTGTTTTTACAGTCAGAAACTTAAGCAGCACACCGGGGACCGTGCAGAAGACAGAGGCAGGGAGAAGAGAGTTAGAGGGATCAAAGGCAAGAGAGACACAAAGACGGGAACAGACAGGAAGCCAAGAGCCGGTCGCAGAGGGGGAGAGACGACCAGAGATGAGGAAGAGAGGGAGAAACAGTGGGTGGTGATGGAGGGTGAGGGGGTAATCGTGAAGTGATCCATCTCTCAGGTGGACGAAAGATGAAAAGAGCAATGAAAGAAAGAGTGAGGCTCATTTCTTGGCAGAGGAGAGTGTGACATCACAGATGCTGAGAACCACAGGACACCAAGTGTTTTTATACCGTTTAACAGTTTCAGAAACGTCCTTTCTGAACTGAAGACTGGTCTGATGGTATCAGTCCATGTGAACAACCCCTGTATTCCAGGGCTCATCCACATCCACAATTCATTACGTCATCATTCCACCGTTAATTTTCTAAACGAGTGAACAAAAAGTCATTCTGCTGAAGACAATAATACACTGAAACATCACTCACAATAAAACTACTTTGTGCTCCAGCATAATGTCATAGTTACACTTTCCTTATGGTAACTATATTAGGGGTATTAGGGCTTTCGTTCTTCCCTCAGCTGGTCAATTTATTTTCAACCTGCTGTTTGCACATTTAACCAAATGGACTAAATCACAACTACAATGCTTGTTGAACATGGGACAGTTGGAACCTACAAAGACAACACAGGCCACACTTAAAAGAGTTTTTAGTCCTCAGCCATGGACGGAGCACACACATCTTACAACTGAACAATTGGTCAGTTAAGTTCTGGCAGACATATCTGCTAATTCTGCAAGACTGCACCGGTTCTCACTTTAACCTTCACCGTCTGCCCTGATGAGAGGATGAGATCGTTGATGGAGAGACACAGACAACACAGACTGTGGAGTCTACAGAGGAAACTGGAGGTGAAGTAACTTCAAAGGTAATTTCTGGTAAAGCTAAGTTATAGAGGTCTTCCTCGTTTCAGTCGTAAATCCCAAATATTTTACAAAATCTGAGAACGAGCGGCAGTGACTGAGTCTGAAGTTTATCGATCAGTCAGTCTGATCAATTGTTGCCTCACTCGATGGTCCCTCTGCACAACCTTTGTGGTGATGTAAAGACCACAGCTGCAGTTATCACCAAGACCTTATGTAAAACATACAGCCAAAGCAGCTCTTTGAATATTCCATCTTCTGCTCTCAGTCCCAACACTGGCGTCTCTAAGAGCACAAACACAACAAACGGTAAAACACTGATGAAAAAACGCGACTCAGTGGGATTCTGTGTTTTCAGGTCTTGGCCTGAATTGATGATGAATCTCCTCTGAATAATTGAGATCGATTGATAAAACGATTTCTGCAGGTGTAGGAGCAAAGCTCTCTGCACAGAGCATCGGCTGGAGGCCCGGACTGATCCAACCTGGCTGCGTTTGGACGTGTGAGGAAATGACAGTGACAAGAAGACGTTCTGCAGGTGCTCTCTGGTCCAGACAAAACAAAACACTTAAGAGTTCTGGAACTTTAAATAAACTGTGGAACCGTTTGAGGAAAGTGTCAAAATGTCATTGAAAGGTACTCATTAAAGAAAAGACTGAACCCATGATGCATTCGTTGTTTAACAGCAAACTTCATCTAATAATAATCCACAGCGCTCGTCATCTGATGAAGGAGGATTTTCTGCCAAACTAACCCTTGTCCAGCTGTCTCCCTATTACAGTGACTCTAACCAGGTCTCTGTCTTCTGAGGCGAACTTGGTGCTTTGGCTCCATTATCTTTGTTCGATCGCTGGCCCACAGTGAAGAGACGAGCCAAAAAGATGATTCTCGTAAAGCTCCCCCACGTTGTGGCTATCGATCACAGTAACGTGGTTTTGAGAACACAAGAGCGCAGCTCACTTGAAACCATCTGTCTAAATCATTTCTACTGTTTGCCAATTCACAGTTGGTGATGTAAGCGTCCCCTGTGCTGGTTTAGTTGGAGTGAGATGGAGAGCTGTCTTCAAAGACATAAGTGAACTTTTGTTTGATTCAATTCATCCAACAACACAAATCTCAACAGACATTTCTGCCATCCCAGAAATAAACACCAACTACACCCACCCTCACTTCAGCGTTTCTGCTGTATGTAGGCTGATCTACCTGCCTGGGCGTCCAGTTAAATACATGGTATGATGGTGTACCAAAGTACTGATGTAGGGAACACTAACAAATACTAACAAACGTGTGCAAACACTCCACCTCTGCTAGGTTGGCAGGCCACACTAGGTACGAATTCTCAGCCGTCCAGGTGAGGTTATCTGGAAGTTGAGATGGAAACTGGACTTGGAGGATAAAGTTGAGCTCTCCAGCCAACTTTCCTCAGACTTCAGAAGCTACTTGGATGAGTAGTGAAATGTTTCAGCCTAACAGGAAAGAAGTCCAGTTGGCATAACTGAACTTCCAGGTTGGCAGCCCATGTAATCTGTACTCAAGTAAAACTATTTCAATGTGTTTGTCCACACATAATAAAACTTTTACTTTTAGTACTATTAGATATTTAAATTATAGTGTATTAACATTTTAAGTTTAAGTCCCTTATGTCAGCACGTTTTACATATGTGACTGAAGTAAAACTTCTCAGAGCAGGAGCGTGATGTTTGGGGGCAACTACATCAGTATAATGTGAAGTTTAACAGAAATTATTTGTGTGCAGTCATTACTTCAGATAGAACTACAGCGGACTTTACTTTTACCTGTTTTTATTCTAACTTCCTAATTAGAGTGCAGTTAAAATATTTCACTATTTCAGAAATCTTTTTGCTCTAAAACATTTTTTCCTCTTTTAGAAGAAAAGTAAATCCATACTGTTCACAACCTGATGTTCCTCAACAACGTCGATAACATCAGACCTGAACAATAACACAAGATGTGAAATGAACCCACTATTAAACAGCCAAGCATCCTGACCTTTGACCCTGAGAGAGGCAGATATTGAGGTCTGTGTGTTTTACAGGAAAGCTGCACCATCGCTACCATCAGAGAAGAATAGAAGAGCACGATGTGTTTTTCATTTGCTTGTCCTCAAATCCTCCAGTGTTCTCAGTGTTTGATTCCTGAAGGGAATATCTAACCGCTTGAGGATCACAGAAAGTTCCACACAGTCACAGTTTTTCTTCTTCAGTGTCAGGTTTGAATCTGAAATTAACCACAAACCCTCACATCACCATTTCACCACTGGATCCTCCTTCTGCTCACAAAACATCGCATCTGACTCAAAAACAACCTTCTACTGCCAGTTCTCACTTTTCTTCTGCCTCACAGGTTTATGACACGATGCCATCACGACTTTGACAGAAATGTGAGAATGGGATCGTCCAAATTCTTCAGACCAAATATTGTTAATGTGTTTCCACAGCAATGGTGATATACAGTGCTGTGGAAAAGTATTTTCCCTCTTCCTGATTTTTTATTTTTTAAATATATTTGTCACACTTAAATTATTCAATCCCTCATCAATCACTAATTTTAATATTAAACAAAGGTAACAAGGACATTCATTCTCACAGCACAGTAAAAACCCACGGTGGTTAAAGAGATGTCAAACCAACAAGTGATGTATTGTTTGTGTTCTCGTGTATCATGGTAACAGATTTTACTCTGTACTGCTGCGACTAAACTCCAGAGCAAAGTGGTGACAGTACTGGTTATACTGGTGATGGTTTGGCGACTCACATTTGTCCACTGCCGAGACTGGCTCTGCTCAGAGTCCAACACGTTGATAAGCGCTCTAATAACACCCCCCCCGAGCCAGACCGTTCGAAAGGTTTTTGTGATCACTACATCACACTAGAGCTTTTTAAAAAACATATTCGCTGACATGGAAAATATTTGGATTTGAAAGTTGTTTCCTTAAAAAGCCAAACTTCTTGTTATGTCTGCACAAAATCCTTCTGCAGCTCTTGTGCTGAGTATTTTTACTGGAACATATGACCTGTTAAAAAAGTTTAGGCCAAAGGGCTTAAATCCTACCAGAGGCTGCCATGAAGTGTTTCACCATTAGGTGGCTGAAACCTGACGCTTCCTCCTACAAACTATACTTTTAAAAAGTACAGGAACATCATGAGAAATGGAATCACATTGGCACTAAGGCTCCAAATTAAACTGTACTGAAACTGAACACTGTATGAGATAATTAACGTAGATCAAAATAAGCTTTAAAATATTTTCAGATATGATCCAAAATATCTAAGATCATGTTTAGGACCCTTCTGAGTCTGTCGTCTATGATACACAGACACTCATCCTGGCCTTGTGTTTCTCTCAGATACGACAAACAAATATCTTCCCACGCTTTTTTCACTACTACCTCAACTTCTCACGTCTGAATGGCCAGTTTCAAACGCTCCACATTTTCTATCTGTGCTCCTGACAACATGTTTTTCAGGTGGCAGGTGAGGTGATCAGTGGGTCACTTCAAAGCAGTTCAAGTCAAGTTGGCCTCAAATGTTATTATCCCCTGGATTAAATTGTCTGTCAGTCTGGACTTGGATCAGATATCTGCAGTATGTGGGCTTCCTTTTTTTAACACCTAGCAGCACTTACTTAAAGAAATAAATGGTGTAAAATAAATATTCTAAAATGACTGGAGTCTTCATAAAAAGCTGAGAACCTTTAACTGCAGCTCTCAAAAAAATTTTAAAGCTGTAATTTTATCCTCTGTTCTAAAGCACTTTACATTTCATTTTCCTGACATATGTTAAATACTCTTTGTGATTTTGCTTTGCAGATGCTACATGAATTCAGTTTTGTGAGATACCTCTGAAGGAGCCTGCTGGGCCGTGATGTAGAAGATGAGGAAGAGTCTCATTTTGTCTTCTGGGGTTCCAGCTGACAACATAAACATTTGCACACAGATTAGTCCAGCAGTGAAGCTATAGGAAGAGGAGTGGGATAAATAATGGTGTGTTTGTACCGTCTGGGTCACTGATGATGTCCAGCAGCGATTTGTCTAAAGTCGACTTGCTCATCAGTTTCTCTTCATATTCAAAGTAAACGTCCAGTTTGCGACTCTGAGGAAACAAACAGCATCAGGTTAGTACAAAAACACAAACACTAGTACGTCCAACACATACTGAGTCCTAATATCACTGTGACATCAGTATTAAAATGAACATTAACAACAGAAACACATTTTTCATGTTTTCATTTAGGTCTTTTTCTATAAGCCTATAGTTTGTAATGTTTTTAATAACCACTCACTCAATCATGTACATCTGTACAATCTGTACATGCTCATTACCGTAAGAGGTCTTTCTAATGTTTTGGCCAGACTACCCACAGAAATAAGGGGGCTAAAATATTCTAAATAACTCTTAATATAACGCACTACAATACGACTTCACCGCCCACTAATTGTCGTCACACTAACAATAGAATGTCTCTGCTGTATGTGGAGCTTCATACTGTGTTAATAAGATTTATTGTTGGTTTAATGGATGTTATGACATGAAGGGATCACATTCTCTGATTCCCTAATGAAGCTGAATAATGTAATGTAATAATGAATAATGTACCTTGATGTGGTCGAGTACGGCTGTGGCAACGTTGGTGTGCAGGTCAATCAGCCTTTTCTTCTCCAGCAGCTCAGGCAGAGAACTGCAGGAAACATTAAATCAGAATTAAAGTCAACACAACACATTTTAATCTGTACCAAATGATCATTGTACAACGAGACGATGAGCACAAATAGTTTCCAACACTAAAATATTCTCAACCTGCCATTGCACCACAAAACATCCTGTCAGTTGTATTTAACAGTTAAATTCAACTCGACAGTTAAAACAATAACAGCTCTTCAGTGGTGGAAATCCCAGAAATCTAATCAGATGTTCCCTCATGTGTCCCTCAGGTTTCATGGAAAGTCTTTCTTTAGCAGTTAGAGAGAAAACAGCTTAAAGGAAACCGCAGGTATTCACAGTGAGGGTGAAACAAGTTTCAAACCACTGCATTGTCTTCTCCTATGTTACTACAGGGGAGTTACACTGAGGGCAACGCGGCCATTTCCAGGGACAGAATGATCGGACTAAATTAAGGACACTTTAGTGAAAGTCTCCGTTCACACCCACATTTATCCTCATGAAGATGATCTGAGTTACAGTAAGGACCATTTCAAACATTCAAATCCTTTGTAAACACATGCAGATGTGTCATGATGTTAGTTACTGTTAGTTTGTCATATTGTTTTTGTTTCCTGTGATATTTAATGTTGGATATAGAATTGAACCTTTGACACAGTCGACATATCTAATCAAAACGTATGAGGACAGTGGTTTACTGAGGTCACAGACTCAGTTCAGTACCTGACAGCAGAGGTGAGCTTGGCTGTGTTGTCTGAGAGCATGCTGATGGCTCCCTCATCCTCTCCCTCTAAACCCTGCAGACAGACACAGCAGTAGAGCAGTTAGACCACATACAGACTATGTTTAATCAGCATCAGAGTAAAACAACATCTGAGTCTCATTGGGATTTAACCTGGTCTAATAAAAGAAGCTGATGTGAACTTCAGCCTAAGATGCAGGAACTTGAGTGGTTAGCGTCTCACCATGATGCTCTTCAGGCGTTTCACTTCATCCTCTTGAGCTCTGTAAGCATCCAGCTCCTCCTGAACCGACTCTGCCACCTCTGGGAACGGACTGTGACACACAGCAACAGAGTCAACGTCCAATAAACCAGATTCCCCTTTACTATCGACTACAACAATAAACCAAGTACAACAGATATGTAGTCGCAAAGAAAAACAGTTTCTGCAGTTAAAGGCCTGTTTCGTCTCTAAATGACTGACATGATGTAAAATAAAATCCTTAAGCTTCACAAACTGACCTGCCCTTGTGTTTCTGCCAGAACTTGTCAGCAGCGGTCAGGTCGTAGGTCTTCCTGCTCTTCTTCTTTGGTCTGGCACCAGCAGGTGATGGCTCTGCCCCAGCGCCCTCCTCCATCATCACCCTGTTCAGATGGAAGTCCTAATGGACAATATTGAAACTTTTTTATTGTGGGATTAGAGAATTGGTTTCAGCTGCTGTTAACTGTCACGTTAACGGTGCTCTGACTGGTTATTTTGGCAGGTTACAGCCTATTTCTGTGAGCAGCTCAACATAAACCATTTTCTGTAATATAAATTGTTTTTCCTTAAATTATCTAAATCAGCTCTTCAAGTCTTTAAAATGTACTGAACCCAAACTGAAACCATCAAGAAAAACCAAAGACGTCATCATCTAACTTTAGTTTTCGGCTGGGACTGTACTGAAATCCATGAGTTACTTCATATAAAACCTGATCCAGGACCAGGTGAAGCCGTGAGGGCTGTGCTGTGATCACTACTTATTACACCACAGTGGATCCTGACGTAGGATGACGCAGAAAGATCCGTGTTCTGGACACATAAACCATCAGCGGATCATAATATGGCGGTTGCCGTGGTAACAGCAGAGGGATGATAGGGAAGATTTAGCGTTTGGATCGTGTCTCCTGCTGGGTGGCAGACAGCCGTGTTCAGACGTCTGACATGTTTATAGGAAAGAGAGCAGAGATGTGGAAGGTGTGCAGACAGCGAGTGACAACATTGCCATCTGGAGCCAGGACTTGGCAAAACCAGACCACAACAGAAACCACACCAGATACCGGGCTCTGGAACACTGAGCATGAGCACTTTTTAAAACATGTTAATGAGACATCTAAAAATAAAGTTACTTCACCTGTTTCAAGTCGTAGCCACTTTATACTTCATAATTCTTAAAACAAGAGACACTGAGTGGAAATAAGTGACGAATCCTGTTGATGCTCAGAGCAGTTTATTTTGGACAGTGAACACCAGAGGTATAAACACATGTCAGCACAGGAAAGTTAAAAAGGATCACATATATTATATTTTATTATTTTTGTCCCATCATGTTTTTACTGAGAGACAAAAAACGTCCTCAGTCTGACTGATCTGTGTATGTTGTATCTGAACATTTCATGTTATCTGTACATCTCTACCGTATCATGTTCAGATTGTCTAACCTGTCAAATATTGGTACAAACTGTCTTAAGGAGTCCAGCAGAATGAAAATGAGACTCTGTGACTTGCTAAGACTGATTTTTTTTGGCTCTGTTTGCCAAATAGTTCTCTCCTGGTCTTTTCTATTTAGTGTGTGTTGATGTGTGTGTGTTACATAACACGTTCACGTATTAACCTGTGGTTCTGCATGACCCAAAGGTGCAGCTCCATGAGTCCCTGAGATAAACGCTGTTGTTTGGTAATGACACAAACAGGAACATCTGACGTCCGACATGAGCATTAATGTTAAATAAGCAGTTTCTGCATCAGATGATTTCTTTTTATCTTATATTGTGCTTTTCTTTGTTTTATTCAAGTTTCTAACTGAACTACTAACAATACTACAGAGTTTTTCCTCTCCACTGTCTCCTAGTGCTGCTCAAATGAGACTGTTGGGTTGTGTACATTATTCTGTATATACTTCTATACTGTGAGGTCTTAAACCTTATACAGTAAAGTGCTTTAAGGCAACGTCTGTGATCCAGCATTACATAAATAAAGTTGAATTGAATTGAATGTCTATCAAAGCCTGGTAGCATCTCTCTGTGAGCTCCTCTGTTGTCCAGAAACATGAAAAGTCATCAGCGAGGCCCTCATGACATCTTCCATCATCACCATGAACACACACAGTCTGTTTCGACTCCCGTTGCTGCAAACACTCACTAAAGCACCAAATTTGGTCTAATCCGCTGCTAAAAACAGTCCACAACAAATGAACCGTTTCCTCCCGTGTGTCTGATGAAAACTACTGTGACCTGCTCGTTTAGGAAACCGGTTCTCTGCAGTCACCTCCTTTCATGTTAAAGCACCAAATAAGGTAGTTATCTTCCTACTGAGCATGTGCAGAGGACACACAGGCAGCCAGCCACACAGAGGAAGAACAAGACAAAACGGTTACTACTTCAGATTCTGCTCCACGTGCCGTTTATAGCAAAAGTCAAAGCTTCTTTCTTAAAAGTCTCAAATCTAAACGTCTTCTAAGAGTGAAGTTCTTCACTGCTGCCACCATGTGATCAGTCACTGACAGGAACGTGTTTCTACAAACACCAGACTACGATAACAAACCAGCGTTTTCACATTTACACACTGTGGAAGTCGTTTAAATCTGAATGGAACCAAAAGGTTTCCACAATTTTAGTAAACTTAGTGTGGAGATATGGATGATTGACAGCTCACCAGGACGTCGTGGATCAGTGCCTGATAGGTCCAGGTGTGGTGGAGGGGCGTGGCCATGTCCACATTACGGTCTGCCAGGACAAACAGAGGCCTCTGGAAACTGAAAAGAATAAAAAGAGAATAAATAAACTCAAACACTGCACTGCATCATGGGAAGTCAAGTGTCACACGACCTGATTCTGTTTCAGTGTGTTCAGTCATTTAGACTGTGATTTACCTGAACTGTCCGGCAGATATGTTTTCACCCGTGAACAGACTGTTCCTGGCATCCCGCAAGTTCTCACGGAGCTTCTTGTCCAACTTCTACAAAAGAAAACAAACACACACTTTTAAAACTATTTAATTGTTTTAAAAATTCTAATTTAAAGTTCTATTCAAATCTTTATAATTAACATACTGACAAGGACTTTGTTGTTGAGACTCAATACAAGGTCAACTCCAGAATAAATAAATGCTTCATATGTGATATAACAGTGGATGATTTAAAACCCCAAATCATGAAAATGTATTAGCTGATGCGCCTGTTCACCTAGTGACACATCAGCTTCAGGTAAATATCAATTTATAAATTATTAAACATGTCAGAGTAAATGGAAACGAGCTGAACTCACCACAGCCACCATCTCTGCTGCATTTCCTCGGGGGCAGCGAATGATCGGCACTGCACCTGATCAACAGAGTTTGTTCAGTTTAGTTTATGCCTAACACATAGTGAGATAAATTAGATAAAGCAAATCCGACAAAGGTAAGGTTTAAGTCCTTAGATAATATAACTATATATAGTTATACAGAAAACCCAACAGTCCCATTCGAGCAGCACCAGGAGACATTTTAACAGAAGAAACCTTCAGCAGAAGCTGATAAGATTTTACAGTCCTGTAATTCCAGAGATATCAGCACCAGACAGACACCTACCCAGATTGACGAAGAAACAGAAGAGGCTGTCCACGATGGTGTCCATGATGGCCTCCATGTCTGTGTCCTGGATGTCTGCCCTGTTAATGGCTGCACACATGTGACAAATAATTTCATTTAAGATAAGTGGAGATTTGACCTGGATACAAGTGGTAGACGCAGCTAATGTTAACCAGTATCGCTTTTGATTATAAATGCTAAAACAAATAAAAATGTCATGGATGAAAATATTGTGACCCTTCTGAGTTAGTATCTGCTCTTTTTGTTCTGCTAGTGTGTGTTACCATGATAAGAGATGAGCTCCTTGTTTTGGTGGCAGAGGATAAACATGTCGTCCTCCAGAGTGATGAAGTTCAGGTATTGGTCGAACACCTGAGACACACACACACACACACACACACACACACACACACACACACAAAGTCTCATTTTAACACCTTAACATGAAGTAACACAACCAGACCATGTACTGTGATACTGTTTCTCTGTCACATGCAAATCTAAGGCTTCACTAATCAGACTTTCAAAAGTTGAGCCACGGCGACCTTGGTGACTTGGCTGACAGCGTTAGCAGCCAGAGCAGCACTTGCGATGTCCTCCAGTTTACTCCTGCTGATGGCAGAGATGAAGTTCAGGTAGTACGACTCATACAGCTGGTTCCTCAGATCCTACACACACAAACAAAGCACATCACACAGCTAACACACAAAAAACACAACATAGTGATGCACAGAATTTAAAGAACAAAACAGAAAGATAAACAGTGAGCTGTCAGAAAATCTCCTGTTTCTAAGGTTTTAAATCTGTGAGGCCCCCTCCCCAGGATGTTGTAGAGAGGTAACACATGCAGGTGGAGGTTAGTTCTGTTGACATTCCTAAAGCCATTATAGGAACAGAACTTTATTTTATTTCATTTCACTGTGAGTTTTTATTGCACATACTGAAGCTGTCATTAGCCCTGATGGCCCCTTAGAAAAAGACGCTCTTCACCATGTTCTTATAATAATAAACACTTCAGGCTACCTGACATATTCTGTCAATGTTCTCCTCTGTGGGCATGACGAAGTAGATGGCCGGTACATCCGGGATAGGATCTCTGTCTGAGTGAAGCAGACTAAAGACGCAACAACACAACAAAGACAAATATAATAAGTAACTTGTTGTTTAAATTGCTGCTGTAAAAGATCAACTTAACCTAAAAACTGAAACAGCTTTCAATCATTGAGATGAACACTTTGAGTCTCAGGCTCTCAGAGGGAAAACATTATAGAAAACAGATGATCAGAGCTCTTACAGATGTAGGGTGATGCCCATGTCTCTCAGCTCTTTGACGGACAGCAGTGGAGAGATGATGTCTTGGCCAAACCGGTCGTATATCAGCACCTATAGAGACAGACACAGGCGTCAAAGGAGACGTACACTTCATCACAGTCAGGTTAACCTGGCCCAGCTCTTCCAATCTAAATCAGAATCTTACCATGCATGAGTCATTTGACTGTGATCGACAAGCTGCATGTTTTCACAGAACATCATTTAATATTCTTCATTATGTGGTTAGTCATTTGTATCTGGAAGTGTCCAGCTGTATGTGGTTCACTCTAAAATGTCACCGAAAGTAAAATGCCTTAAAATAAAAAGCATAAAGAACAACACAGAGCCCCGGCTGGATACAAAGACTGAGAGTTCTTTTGAAAGTACATAGTGGATGGACTGTTTCTGCTTGAGGTGGGTAATTTGTTTTCCACGGATATTCAGATAAAATGACAGTTTGCTAATACTTGTGATTTTGGCTGTAGCAGCTGTGGATTGTATTAACATCAAAAACTGTTGTGCTCTGTGTTGTGTTGTACTGAGTCATAACTGCTTCACTTCGTATTCTGTCGTGTTTTATACAAATACTGTAAAGCAGAGACAAAACACATACTGTATACAGACTAACAAACATGCCAAACATCCCCTGTGCTTCATCTGAATACATTACTTCAGTAAAGCACAGTGTACAAAAGGGACAGCTGTATTGAAATTCACCATCCACTGACACAAATCAAGTTATGAGGTTTCACAGCCTCTTCAGTAACAACTCTTCTTACATCATATACAACTAATTTCATTTGGACAGATGTGATGTGTGTGTGCCAACGTTACCTTCCATACTGGCTCAGCTGCTGTGTTCTTCAGAGGAGGAGCGTTGAAGTTCAGCATCCGCTTCAGAGCGACTACAGGCACAAACACAAACGACTGTTTGATTAATCGATTAGTCAACCGACTTAAAATTGATCATAAGCAACTGTCAGTTAATCAAGTCCTTCATCAAGCAAAATAAATAGCCTCACGAGAATACACTGCTTTAAAAACATGAGATCAGCACGTCTCTTATTAGAGCTGCTTGATTACTTAACTCATTTAGTATCTGATCAACAGTTTATTAATAATCTGATCTGACACCCACAGAATAGCTGAGTGTGCTAAATGTGTCACTTTGCCTATGTCTCGCATAAAATTATGTTTGAGCTGAGGTCATAACGTTTAGTATTATGTGTAATTTGTGCCAAAAACTAGAACAAAAGTTAGTTTCAGACCTTTCAACATCTTCACAGAACAAACGTTTAGCTTCAATTAGCTGCGTTAGAAAGCTAACAGCGGCGTTGGCTAGCTACCGGCCTACGCTATTAGGTAATGTTTCAGTTTACTAGTTGACAGTCCCGTTAGTTAGTTGGTTCATTAGCTTAGGAGTCTGTAAATGAAGACGTTTAACTGTTTCTCTTTCTGTAACGAAACACCAGCTAACCAGTTCAACCTGCAGCTAGTTCAGAGGGTGTGGAGCGGTAAGGTAGCTGGTAAAACGCTTGACAGCCTTAAATAAATATCTCCTGTATGACTCTGGGTCGTTTAAATCCTCCGCTGCCCGTTAACGTCGCTGTCTGCCGTTAAAAAAAACCCTTAACTGAGTAAAATATCAGTTTCACAGACCTGTCTGCTTCTCCCGGATAGACGCCGCCATGTTTGATGTTGTTAGTGGTGACGGAGCGTCTGATGACGTGGCGGACGCCCGACGTAAGCTGTAAATCAGAGAGGAGAGGGGATAAAGACGTCTCACTCTGTCGCTAATTCAGGAGACCAAAAAGCACACGGATCTCGTTAAAGAGAAGATAACGTCAAGACGTCTCACTCTGTCGCTAATTCAACAAGCCAACAGCTGCCTGTCAGAGGAGGTAATGATTAAAATCTCAAATAACAGTGAAGAATATGTGGTTTATTAGGCCCTGTTTTGTTACCAAAAAGTATTATAATTATTATTACAGTTTCTTTTAATATCAGCTTCTAACATCTTATATTTGCCTTTCTTCTTTGAATCAGTGTTTACATGATCCACTTATGTTCTAAAGTGTGTTCCTCATACACCTTACATGTTGTCATTTGTGTTCTTTAATAGGCTTACACCTCCCTTTGAAAATGGACGAAACACCTCATCACTCTCCACATTCTCCACTCTGTCTGTACAGACCATCCTAGTACTCGTCCTCTGGACCCCATCCCCTCCACTCTCACACAAATGACTCATATGCGTCTCACATCTGGCACCTTCACCGACACATTTAAAGTGGCCATAACATGCTTAAGATTTGTACTTTCACTCTGAGGCTCCTCAATTATGTGATTTTCAAGTTTAAAAAGTGTAAATGCATGTTATACCTTTCTATTTGACAGTTTGCCCTCTAGTTCTGTGACTAAAAAGCTTCTTCAGGCCCCTCATCCCACCCTGTTCTGACGGGCCAACTCGTGGAAGTCTTCATGCAGACTCAATGATGCACAGTTGGCTACGTATCCAGCTCTCATCGTCTCTCTGCAGGTGTCTTCTCCATCTATACCACATCCCTGGGTTCCACTCACACGGAGCTTCCTGTCACTGCTATGCTGATGACACACAGCTCTTTCTGTGCGTTTTCAACTCAATAAAAATCAGAACAGAATAGTTTGTTGTATTTATAATGATATACAAAGAACAGAAAGAGAAATCATACATGTAAAATCATCACAGACATGAGATAAATAAAAAGAAAAGAACAGACAAAAGAAGAATCATGGTAGAAAACAGATACTGTATAATCACTTTAAAGTCAGAAATCAACCTGAAGTAACACGGTCAGCAAAAAACACAAGCACGAGCAGCCGACAGGGAAATCTCTGCTACAACAAAGCATGAATAAAAGTACAATAACATATATATGTGCAATAAAAAGCCACCACAACTAAAAGCAGCTCTTAAAGCAGAGTCATAAGGAAACAGCACCATCAGCTTAAAATTAGAAAACAAAAAAGATGTTTAGTCATTTACCAAATATATAGAAAAGTCCAATTTTAAACTTTTAATGCTTCTTAAATTTGAATGTAAACGTCTATCCTGACATTTTATCAGTGAGAAGCATGATCTGAGCTGAAGCATTGAATCAAGGATAAAATGCTTAAATAAAAAATGAGTGTAGATAAAATCCTGATCAAAACCAAAAGCTAATTATTATGATGATCGATTAATCGCTGAAATCAGTTTTCAAGCTAAAATCTACAATATTTGCCTTATTATGAAAATGTACTGTTTCTCTGATTTGAACACGTTTGTTCAAACACAACGAGACATTTGAATCACAGTGGATTAGAGGAAATTATAAATTCAAAAACTGAGATTTTCACCACTATTTCCTGAAATTTCATATAGATCAGCACATTAATCAACTATCATTAAGAGATGAAGCCAAAACTACGTTACTATACCTGAAAACACCTCAGTCACTCAATTATGCTGATGCAAAAATCTGATGTTACTATAAATGAATCGCTCTCATTAACTTGCAAAGTTGCTGCTGGTATAAATTTTAAATGTCTAGAAGATAAATGTAGTTTATGTTGTGTATGTGTGCTCCCATCTCCAGACCTAATGAGGCCATGAATTACGTTCCCATCTTGTTTTTATATATCTAATGTATATTTTAGCACCATTTAAAGTAGCAGAATTAGCTATTATTAGCTCCTGATCGCATCTTACTGATGGAGGTACAGACAATTTCACCTCACAACTCGTCTCCTGCCTCCTGCCTTTTAAAACCAACTGTCGGGGGCACACATGAAGACTTATGCAGGTTTTTGTTCCTCCTGTTCATGAATTAATTATTTTCTAAAACCCTTTGAGTGGAAGAAAACAAAAAGCCACAGTTCAGTCCAGCATCTCAAGCTAACACGAGTGGATATCTGCCAAAGTTAAAGTCTATTGGTCTCTGCGTTTCCCTGTTGAGCTGCAGAGAAGGAAACAAACAAAAAGGGGAAATTTGTACTGGCACAGCCTCAGATCCCAAAACAACCCAAAGAGACACAAAATGTTCCAAGACAGATGATAAATGACCAATAACAGACCATTTTCCCATAATCCATCTGTCAGGAAGACACCTACAGTGGAAACATCTCTTTCAACAGGAGGAATAATTACAGCAAACAAAACCTGTTTCAGTGCTTGTTTAGGTATCTGAAATTTCTACAGACTATTTATCATGAAAATATAAATCTGATGTGGCCGCAGCTTCTCAGGTTTCCACTGTAAACTACACGTCTTTGGGTTTTACGCTGTTTTATGAACAAAACGAGACATTTGAAGGCATCACGTTGGGCTGAAATCAGCAACATCATCAAATAATCAGCTGCAGCTACAATCAACTAAAACTTCTCTAAAAGTCTGTGGGGAGGAGGTGCACGTGGTGGCTGACGGCCTGCTCCATGGAGCTTTTGAAGGCCTGGTAGGAGGAGGTGACAGGCAGGAGCAGGTGTTTGGAACCAGGTTCACTTTGAGGGAAAAGGCCCACGTCCCCCTGCTCCTGCCTCTCATGTCTGGTCGTCTCCTCCGTAACTCCTGATTGGGAAGAAGTGAGTGGATGAAGGAAGGAGATGGAGGGATGAGGGAGGAGGCCGGTCGCTGGGAGCTCCTCAGCTCCGGTGGCGAAGTGAAGCAGGTCCTGGAGGGAGATGGAGCTCTTCCCAACTGAGGAGAGGAGACAGGAGAGAGGAGAGGAGAGGATCAGTGCTTCCTTCTTTAACACTTATCTTTTTTTCCACTTGTTCTTGTGGACGTGTGTCTCGATGCAGTGAACCTGCTGTACCTTCACACTCCAGCAGGAAGTGCCTCCAGTAGGTGATGACCGGCGTCTCTCTGCTCAGCCTCTCTTCCTGCTGAGAGAAGTTGGCGGTGAAGAGCTGACCGACCGTCTGTGCTGTGAGACGACTGGCTGCCTCACAGAAAACACTGTAGAAGACTGACGGGAAGAGCTGCACCTGGACGAGACACAGTTCAGATGTTTAGTTCATTCAGTTTTATTTTAGATCAGCTATACACGAGCAGCACATGAAATCCTGTCTGACTGCTCGAACTCACCTGATTAAAGACACCCAGAGTCTGCAGACCCTCTCGAAACCTGGCGAACAGAAACAAACAGAATAAAGTTAGGAGCCTCACACAGACCATGACCTGAGTTAACCTGCTGGAACAATTGCTGCATCAGCAATGACACAGAGGTCTGACACAGAGACAGAGATCCATTCACACCTAATCCAGAAGTCTTTGGTCGGTGGGAGGAAACCAGGATACCTGACTGAACGTAATATTTAGTGTTGGATTTGATCTCTCAGACCAATAATGAATCCGTCGTGGATCATCTGCTAATGCTGCACCATCCTCATCAAAACAATCAATAATACAATCGACCGTCCTTCCTGTCTCTCTACCTCTGCAGAGGCAGCTGCATCCTGGTGATCACAGTGAAGCTGACGAGATCCTCCACCAGAGCGTCCCTCTCTGCCAGGCTGCCGATTGGTCGGTTGCAGCCGGCCAGCTCCAGGTACTCTCTGCACGCTGTCATGGCTCCTTTCAGGTCGTCTAAAGACTGAGCCTCTGCAATCTGACAGCACCCATCAATCATTCTCCCTTCCTGTTTACAACAAACTCTAACGCACAGTCCTGTACTCACCCTGCTGACTTGCTGAGTGAAGTGTGTGTCGGGGGTCATGTGTGTGCAGGTGAGGGGGCAGTTGGGCGGGTAGTTGAAGAGACACTGGTAGAGGGCGGAGGAGAAGAAGCCCACAGGAGGACCACCGTGAACCAGAGAGAGCGCCAGGAGACAGCCGACGTCAAAGTACAGGTCCTCACGCAGAGCTACACACACAGAGACACACAAAGACAACACACAGAGACACACACAGAGACACACAAAGACAACACACAGAGACACACACAGACAGAGACACACAGAGACACACAGACACACACACAGAGACACAAAGACACACACAGACAGAGACACACAGAGACACACAGACACACACACAGAGACACACACAGAGACACAAAGACACACACAGACAGAGACACACAGAGACACACAGACACACACACAGAGACACACACAGAGACACAAAGACACACACAGACAGAGACACACAGAGACACACAGACACACACACAGAGACACACACAGAGACACAAAGACACACACAGACAGAGACACACAGAGACACACAGACACACACACAGAGACACACACA